>CM040932.1:9322409-9339909 GCA_023029165.1 Gobiocypris rarus | reverse complement strand
GCAAAACTAAATCTTCATCTCCATAAAGCTTTTCAGCAGATGGAAGCATGAAGTGCTCCAAAATCTCCTGATAGCTAGCTGCATTGACCCTGCCCTTGATAAAACACAGTGGCCCAACACCAGCAGCTGACATGGCACCCCAGACCATCACTGACTGTGGGTACTTGACACTGGACTTCAGGCATTTTGGCATTTCCTTCTCCCCAGTCTTCCTCCAGACTCTGGCACCTTGATTTCCCAATGACATGCAAAATTTGAGCGACAGTCCAGTGCTGCTTCTCTGTAGCCCAGGTCAGGCGCTTCTGCCACTGTTCCTGGTTCAAAAGTGGCTTGACCTGGGGAATGCGGCACCTGTAGCCCATTTCCTGCACACGCCTGTGCACGGTGGCTCTGGATGTTTCTACTCCAGACTCAGTCCACTGCTTCCGCAGGTCCCCCAAGGTCTGGAATCGGCCCTTCTCCACAATCTTCCTCAGGGTCCGGTCACCTCTTCTCGTTGTGCAGTGTTTTTTGCCACACTTTTTCCTTCCCACAGACATCCCACTGAGGTGCCTTGATACAGCACTCTGGGAACAGCCTATTGGTTCAGAAATGTCTTTCTGTGTCTTACCCTCTCGCTTGAGGGGTCAATGATGGCCTTCTGGACAGCAGTCAGGTCGGCAGTCTTACCCATGATTGCGGTTTTGAGTAATGAACCAGGCTGGGAGTTTTTAAAAGCCTCAGGAATCTTTTGCAGGTGTTTAGAGTTAATTAGTTGATTCAGATGATTAGGTTAATAGCTCGTTTAGAGAACCGTCTCATGATATGCTAATTTTTTGAGATAGGAATTTTGGGTTTTCATGAGCTGTATGCCCAAATCATCAGTATTAAAACAATAAAAGACCTGAAATATTTCAATTAGTGTGCAATGAATCTTAAATATATGAAAGTTTAATTTTTATCATTACATTATGGAAAATAATCAACTTTTATCACAATATGCAAATTTTTGAGAAGGACCTGTATAGCTCTTTTCTGGGTACTCAAATCGCTTTACATACAGAAGGGGGGAATCTCCTCGACCTCCACCGATGTGCAGCAACACCTGGACGGCAGCCATATTGCACCAGAACGCCCACCACACACCAGCTGATGGTGGAGAGGAGACAGAGTGATGAAGCCAATCGGGATATGGGGAGGATTAGGAGGCCATGATGGATGCCGGGGTTACACTCCTACTCTAATTTTAATGACCACAGAGAGTCAGGACCTCGGTTTAACGTCTCATCCGAAGGAAGGATTATTACAACAAAAGAAACACTCCCAGAGATTCCACCTGGAACTTCTGTTGCAGTCACGCTGGATAATGAAAGGGGTGGATAAGATCCGGCACTATTCCCAGAAAGTGTGAGACACCACGGTCTTACCTACCCAATCTGAAACTGGGGTACACCTGAAGCCTGCGGTCAGTGACAGTGAACCAGATCTACTTCAGTTCAACAGACACAGGGGCCAAAGGACATCATGGTCCGGGTCAACATGCGTCCACTAAGCCTGACAAAGCCCCAGACATCCCAGAGCAGGATGAACAACCAGGAACAGAGTCTGAGTCCAGTCAGACTACAATCGGCTCACCGATTGGGCTGAAAACAAGGTCTGGACGAAGGATTCTTTGTGTAAAACAGAAAACATGTTAGTGAAAAAAGTGGAAAGAAATGTTTCTAACTATGGTTCCATGTTCCACATGTTCAGTAACTCATAAGGAAGGGTGATGTGGCATTGAACAGGTGTTATTGGTGAGGTTATCCCCTAGGGGGCGATCAAGTGCTTGCTCAGAGTGAAGCGGCCGTGTTCAACTGAAGAGAGTTACAGTGCTTCCCTATGAGTGGTCACATTGTGTGCTCGTGTGTAAAGCCATAAGCACTGATGTTCATAAAGCTCACACGTCAATGAAACCTCACATCAATGGCCTGAGCTCACTGAGGTCTGAAGTGGGACATTTAATGTGGGATATTCTGCAGCATCAGTGCCCTTTCCCTTCTTTTGTTCTCCGCTTCAGAAGACGTGACACCGTACCTTACAACATTAATCATTAAAATCAGGGTTCAAGCATTTAGGGTCTTTAAGCACATGGGTAAAAATATGTTATATTTAAAGGTCCCATGGCATGGATTTTTAAAATTATCTTATAATGTTTCCTGAGGTGTACTTATATTGTTAGTTTGAATTTTACATAAAAAATGTCAATTTAGAATAGAAAGACATTTTTTTCTACACTGTTATTACCCCTCTGGCTTAAAGGCTGTGTTTGAAACACATGTAATGTAGATTACAGCTGTCGAGATGAACGAATGCTGATCTTTTCCCATCACACGAATGGCTGCACAGTCTGTTGATCTCGTCATTGCAACACGTTTTCTCTCACAACATGCTTTCATAACTAACATCAAACTCAATATCGACATGAATACAGGAAGAGCTTTGTGCAGCATAACAGCATCCTTCATTATAACAGCAGTTTGAGCATGTGTGCAGATACACTCGCGCCGTGTGATTGACAGATCCCAACATTATAAAGAGAGTGTTCTCGGATCGCTCTCTGTTGTTTCATGCTACTAACAGAAACCATGTGAAGGTCATCGATTAGTCTCTGGCTTGATTCACTGATGCATTACACTTAGGGCATCAACACGGCTTTAAACGATTTGGAAAGAAAGTGAACTTGAATGATTAGCTACACATCAGAAATCGCTGATCACAGATCAGGCATTAATGAACACTGTCACTCACTGTTTGTGGCGGTGCTGTCGAATCCATATCATAAAGTCTGTTTGTAAAGCCTGTGCTGATATAAACGGAATCCATTTTCTCCGACTTCTCTGGGCGGGCAGAGCACAGGAAGGAGAGGTAACCTTTCCTCGTATGACGACATAAAGGGGAGATTTCAGATCGGCTCATTTTCCCAAAGGCAGAGCAGGACACCCAGAGCTCGGTTTACACGATCAAACTTGGGGACCATATACAGTCCAGAGGAACTCACATTAATGTTAAAAACTCATAAAATGAAATTTTCATGCCATGGGAATTTTAATAAGCAATGAGGAAACTTAGGAAACCAATAGTCATTTATAAAAGCTTGTTTAAGAGATTCACAGTCCGATCAGTTCCTGCCTCGGTGACGAACTACCAGCCTCACGGTTTGGTCTGCCCGATCAGTTTTAGATGGAGAATGATGCATCATGGGAAAATTAACAATTACAATAGGGTTTCAGCACTTGAATGGCTTGGATCCCTAAATTTAAGAACAAATAATCAACTAATGAAGCCCCTGAGCTGTACACCACGGCTTCTTGCTTTAATAGATGCGTTGTCAGATTTGAGATGAACCGCGGTGCAAGCCCGTGCCGAACCCTGGGTGGAGAACACAAGACCAGTTCAAGTCTAGCACATGTGAAGTATGCTATTGAAACGTGAGTCCGGTCAGGAGTTCTTGAGTTTCCCCGTGTCGTTTACACTCACCGGTGGGTTTGTTCTGTCTCTCGAAGGCTTCCTTCATGGCGTTGATGAAGGTGTGGCTCCTCTGGAAGCTGGCTCACGTGATCCCTGGAAGTCCAGAGGCTCCTGAACCATCTCTTTATCCTTCTCTGGAGGACTCACGATCTCTCCGCTGGAGATCTGCAGAACAAACAGGATCAATGAGCAGGGATGCAAACCGGTGAGGGGTAAAAGAGGTGTGGATAGAGAACACATTCTCCGAGCTCAGGACACTTTATATATAAGTTTACTGCTCATTTCTAGACACTATTACGTATCTTTGCACTGATTCTAACAGAGGTTGTGTGTCTTATGTAGGGCTAAACAGCCCTTTATAAACCCAATAAAGGAGTCAAAAGATGTGGGAGCTGAATACAGAACCACAACAAGACAACAACCAGATCAAATGTATGTTGAATATCATCTTAGCCTCTTTATTAACACTCAAAACTGAAGATCCCACTGGTTATAAATGCATCAAATTGGCATACTTTGCACACAAAAGACCACCTCTTAAATTAAACCCTACTTCTGATGTTCAGCCAGCAGATTTCAAGGGCTTCCGGTGTTTTGCTGCATGTCTCCGGCTTTTCCCGGTTTTCTTCCTCAGACAGTCATTATGTTAAATGCCAGCGAGAGGTGCATGGCTTTAAAACATGAACTCAGGTGTAATAAGGGTTTGACAAACCACCCATAGAGTCGGGGTTTAGAGGACAGTCTGATGAATTTGGGTTTGTGCAGAATTTGATGTTTTAATCCCTTTAGGCTACATTACGCATATAGAGCGGTCTTTATAACGGTATTGATTGGGAGGAAAGCACAACGTGTATTTAAACAATGCATTCATATCCTGGGCTCTTCTGCTTTGCTGTACATAGTATGGTTTATTAGCATGATGCTTACAGAGTTTGGTCTGGTAGAAAGCCCCAAATCAGACACCAGGTGGCGTGGTCCAGAGTTGAGCGGAGAGCAAACCTGTCCCCTGCGGTACCGGCCGCCTTCACTGCGGCTAACACAGAAAGATATAAAGATGAGACACATTTTCACTTTTCTCCACCTCACCTTAGAAAAGCTGTGCTAGGCTGGCTAACACACAGCCCTCTGTCAGGCCTTTATTTAACATTATTAATCAGTTATTAATAGTCATTTTATATTGCAGTAATTGGTAGAAAAAGCGCATCTCACCTCCCGGTTCCCAGACTCCTCCGCTCAGGGGAAGCAGATGCGGAGAGCAGCCCAAATGATTGCTTTAAGATCAGCTTAGGGCCCTGCCGGTCTATATATTCCAAAGCTTTCTTTTATCTCAGAGTGGAAAAATCTGATCCGATCTTCTCTTGATCCTATAGAGGATTTTGCCCTGAAAATTCTTGGAATAGACGCAGTTTCTATACAACACACTGCAGAACCAGGACTGTCAAGTGTAGTTTGACTCACTATGATCATGAGTGTGTGAGTGTGCGTCTCAATCTGATCCCTAGTTCAGTAGTCTCACACACACACACACACACACACACACACACACACACACACACACACACACACACACACACACACACACACACACACACACACACACACACACACACATGGATTAAATAATTGGACTACACTAGGCAGGCTGCATTTTTTGGGCCCCCCTCCATCGATGTTATTTATGAATTGAAATCTGAAACTTACCAAAGTTACTAATAAAAGTTAATTAACATTTTGCATATAGCCCAGTCTTTGGTTACAAATTGGTTGTGTTGTATATTAAACATTCTATCAGACTATTTTTTTGATATTCATTATTTATACGTCATTACACGGCTCTATTAAATGCTATTGAATTATCCTCATCCATTGGGAGTCATTGTTAAGGCAGTAGTGCCAGTAAATAACCAATAGGTGTCAGTAAACTATGCAAACACAGCAAATAAGTTTATCTTTAAGTTTACATTTAATCAATCATTTAAGATTTTCTGCTAAATGCAATAGCTTAGAACATTTATAAATGTTAACATGACCCCTTCACATTCATCAAGACCATTAAGAAACTGTCTAACAATAAATAATAATAAATATAAGGATGGAGGATTTAAACTATGGAAAACTAAAGGTATTCAGACTATTAAAGACTTGTTTATGGATGGAATACTTCTTACATTTCAAGCATTGTGTGATAAACACCAGATTCCCCCAAAAACTTTTTTTTTAAATATTGACAGCTTAAGTTTTATATCTTCCAGGTCTACAGATATTATGAACATTCCCAAACTGTCATTAATTGTAAACACAATACATTAATATATACACAATAATCATGAATAAATATTGAATCGAATTGTGAAATTTGTGTCAATACCCAGCCCTACTAATTATACAATTAATTATCAAAAAGATTTTCCTACTCCAATTCATTTTTTTAATAAAGTTATTTACAGAGTTACAGACATAACTCCTCATGACACACTTGTTAAAACATAATAATTAAGAAATTGACACACACACACACACACACCGTCTCACACGTTAGGTTTTTGTGAATTGTGGGGACTTATGGAGCTTCACACAAGCTCCATATCATCCTCAGATCTGAACCAAAACATCATCAGACGTCCAGGTTTATATTTAGCTTATTTTCAGGCTCTTAACATTAACGTCTCATACACTTTCCCCAGAGAATTTCAATTCAATTTTAAAAAGTGTGAGTCCCTTACATGTATATTACTCTGTTGCTATATTACTGTGAGTTATGATGACTCTTGGGTAATTGTGTAGTGTAATATGAGAGCAGATGTATGAATAAGACCGTAGGGTTATTGAGCTGGAGGTCAGCGCTCGTTACTCGCTCTGGTCAGAGTCCTCACGGAAGGCGGTGTTTGCTCACGCTACGCAGATGCTTCCGCAGATAAAGTAGTGCGCTCCTGGGAATGGAGTTGAGCTAGCGGCGCAGTGACCCCTGCTCTGGTCAGAGTCCTCACGGAAGGCGGTGTTTTCTCACGCTACGCAGATGCTTCCGCAGATGCTTCCGCAGATAAAGTAGTGCGCTCCTGGGAATGGAGTTGAGCTAGCGGCGCAGTGACCCCTGCTCTGTTATTGTCTCGAATGGAAGCTTAGCTGTTCCTCTAACCAACAAATCGTTTGCATTTTCTGACGCGGCGTAGGTTCAGCAGTTGCTGCGTTTCCATTACAGATTTGTGCAAAACTTTAAATTTTCTAATGTCGATAAACTCTTCCGAGATGCCGGTTTCCATTGACCGATGTTATGCGTCTAAACCGTGTTTTCCTCCTCTCGTGATCAGTCACATCGTGTGTGTGTGTGTGTGTGTGTGTGTGTGTGTGTGTGTGTGTGTGTGTTATTCAAGCATTGATTATATCTCGATATCGAAAATTTTTATGATATTCGATATATATCTCGATATGTTTGCAATTAGAAATGCTTTTAAATAGAAAAATAGTTAAATAGGTTTTTTTGCTTATATGGGGGCAAAATATTATAATATTTTTTGCAAAATACAACATGTTTGCATTTACTGAACGGGATGGGATGACAAATTGTAAATCATGATACGAGTAATTTATTTATTTTTTATGTACTTTTATAATTTATAATCAATATAGATTTTTAATTTTCTTCTTTTTTTTACAAGCAAAACATGCAAATTACAAACAATATGACAAACAGGGCTTTATTTTCAGCTACAGTGGGTCTAACAGCAGCAAAATAAATCAAAAATCGAATATAAAAAAACCTGCTCCGTCTCGACTCTAAAAATGAACTATAGGCTACACTGATTCTTAATAAATATATTAAAGTTGTTTAGCCGAGCATGGGGTGGTTTTCTATTTGTCATTGTTGTTTGATGAACATTAAATCACACAGAATATGAGCTCCGGCCCTTTAAGAGCTGCACGGACCCAATACACTAACACGCGATTCCTCACTCGACTGTGTAAGCGTTCACTAAAGACACTCGACAGCACGTGCATCTTTACATCTGTTTGAAACCCAATAATCCATGAAAGAGCTGAATCCCGATCGCATGTTGTCTAAAAGGCGTGTGCGCTTCAGGTCAGGTGTGTGTGTGTGTGTTCAGGCCGCGCTGTTATTTCTCTCATTCGCGTATGTTTCCGTTGCTTTCTTTGTCATGCGCTGCGCGTATATATTTAACTCTTCTGCTTCCGATGTTTAGTGAATGGTGGAAGCAGAGCTCTGCGTTATCTGGGAATGTCTTTTGGGAAAGAATGCATGTTGAATTTGAAATATTAGATATTCACGATATTTTCAAATTTTACATTGATGACAAAATTATTGCGATATCGCTAATATTCGATATATCGCTCAGCCCTAGTGGTAACTCAGATTTCGTTATTTTGGCTTGTAATTTCGTTTGTTGGAAATATGGAAATATTCTTTTGAAATTAAAAACTTCAAACTTTGAATACATTTGTGAAATGAAGATGTTTTGAGTGTAAAATAACCCGTTTCCCGAGTCCACGGCCTCTGCTGGTATTGTGAGTGTGTAAAAGTAGTCCGTGTTTAGTTTATAATGACTTCACTCTCCTAAAGGAAAAGGCCATCAGAACGCGCCGGCGGTCCGACAGAGGCTTAGAGGAACCGTTTCATAGTTAGGCTGTTTAAATATTAGCCTATAATAGGGATGTCAATTTCCACAATTCCCATGATCGATCGTTTAAAGGGCCACTATTATGCCCCTTTTTACAAGATGTAATGTAAGTCTCAGGTGTCCCCTGAGTGTGCTGTGAAGCTTCAGATCAAAATTCCTAACAGATTATTTAATATACCATGTTGAAAATGCCAATTTTGGGGTTGAAGAAAAATGAGCCGTTTAGTGTGTGTTTCCCCTTAAATGCAAATGAGCTTCTGCTCCCCTCCCAGAGGGCGGAGCCTTCACAGCTCATGAACACCAGAACACGCAAATGATATCGTTGTGTTTTGATATGAACCGAACAACAGAAGAACAACAGAGATTCCCTCACTGCTCTTGACTGACTGAACTTTAGCAGCTTTAATAAGAGCACATCTCTGACTTGAATGCTGCTGTTAATGCTCTGGAGGAGATAAACATGGCGGACTGTGAACAGCTCATCTCTCTGAGGGAGGGGTCTGTGCTAGTATGTCAGTGTCCATTAACACGTGTGGGCGGGGCCTCTGCAGTGTGACATCACAGCAGGAATCTGGAAACGGCTTGTGCCGAGACACTGCTTATGGTTTATGGGGATAAAAAAAATGAGTGGGTGGATTTTTACCATTATAGGGTTGCTGTGTACACACACTGCCAACACACATTTATGTTCAAACACCTTATAAAAGTTGCCCTTTAAATTAATGATCAATTAATCGATTAATCATTAGCCTAACACTGGAATATGCGTCTCCAGCAGTGGCTTATAACCGACAGCATGACAGGTGTGCAATGCTGCTCAAAACACCAAAACAATGAAAAGGGTTTTTAATCTAAATAAAGGGTTATAGGATTATAAAATTAGTCGATGTGATTGAAACCGGTACACTAAAGCCCTATGCTAGCTCATTTTATTTAGCTAAAAGAAATATTACACATTTCATCTGCACAAACTAATGCGAATGTACAAGTGAACTTGAACTAAGTTACGAGCGAGTCAGAATGCGTGACTCGTGTTGTGCACGCGCTCTTCCTGGAGCAACGCAAGGAAACACGACAACTAGGGCTGTAGCTATCGATTCTTTTAGTAATCGAGTATTCTACCGTTTATTCCATCGATTAATCGAGTAATCGGATAATAATTACTTTTTTCTTTATTAAAGAGCAATACTAAATATATAAGAGAAAATAAGACAGGTATCTTAAAATTAACATCTAATTTGTTTTCTTTTTAGAAAAATAGTTTTATTGCTGAAATTGCATACATAATAACCCATGTTCACATATTTTCAGTGAAAATAACCCATTTTAATGCATTCAATTTCCACATTATAAAAATCTATTTCAAATTAGTTTAAAAAGTTCAGTCTGAAACTAAACCTACAACCAATAAACCAAAATAATATTAATATAAATAGCAATAATGCCTAAACATTGCATGTATGTTTAAAGCTTAACTTTAAAGTTTCAGCTTCAGTTCAGGCATGACAAGCCTTTACTGTCTTCTGAAGGCTGTGAGGCTTTTGTAAGAAGCAAAAAATATTGGACAGGAAGAACAAGAGTAGAGATGGTCATACTAGAGATGATCAGCTCTAACGTCACCGAATCCGCTGTTAAAAACAAACCATCCATCCGCACCCGATCGTCATAAACTCAAATCCTCAGTGTAAGCGCGATGCTAGCGGCACACATTAGCTACACTGAAGTAGGTTGCTTTAAAACAAATCTTTGGCGAAATTACACGTTTTAAATAACCCAAACGGGTTGACACCTCTACATCACCTCGCAAACGCGAGAGATGAGTTTGTGTTTAATTCAGATAAAGTAGCCTACATCGCACATACAGATCTACATTTTGAGCTAATCATATTCATCATTGTAACACAGCTTGTTTTATTAAGTTAGTAGCTATAAATATTGCTCGTATCTCCTCAGCTGCTGCGCGAACTGCCGCAAATGAAGCCTAAATGTTCAGTGTCGTATCCTGAAGCTCAACACACAGTCGTCTTCATTTAACATTAGCGAGACTAAATGATATTAGCAGAGCTGATGCCAGTCTCTCTCGCATTGGGTCTTTGATCTCGCCATGTTAAAGAGCGACACATTCATTGCGTTTACCGTGAAATGAGTTCTGCGTTTTAATTAAAATCAACACATTAATGATTTCTCTCATCCACCCGCAATTTTTGGGATGTTTACCCACCTGCAATCCGCGCATACTCCGAGTCCTTATACACAAAAAAATATTTCTGCAACATCCGTGTGTAGTTAAATTAACTAAACGAAACATCGAGGCAGATGATTTTTGCCTCGAGGATTTTTTCAATTCGAGTAACTCGAGTTACTCGAGGAATCGTTTCAGCCCTAACGACAACTAAACCCATTCACAATCACAATGTTTCATTACAATGGTGTTTTCATTAATGTTATGTAGTATGAGAGTCCCAATCATAGTCATTATTAGTAGTGCACTGTTGGAGCTGCGCTGAAGCTGATCACCTGCACGCTTTACTATCGCTCTAGTTCTTAACCAAATGCATGCTATATGAGATAAATCAGATATAGATAGGCCTGCACAAAATAAACACAATATTACAACTTACATTTGACAAAAGAGCTGTGAATGCACACACACACTTGCAGTCATGATCCCAAACAGAACTCCGGCGCACTCCGGCTTAATCGATAAGTCTTATCGATTAAATATCTTATCGACAATTAATCGATCATCGATTAATCGTTGACATCCCTAACTAGAATTGTTTTAATGTCATATGTTATGAAAGGTGAGCAGCGAGAGTAAGATCTTTACACCCGGGATATGGCGGCACACTTTAACCAATCATTTTCCTTTCATCTTAGTTACCCGACAAAAGTGCTCTATTGTTACTAGAATTACTTCATATCATTACACTTGACCATTACAAGTGCTCTATTGTTACTAGAATTACTTCATATCATTACACTTGATCATTACAAGTGCTTTATTGTTACTAGCAACAGCATTCTTTGACAGAAGCTGTCCAATCCATTACAAGGAATATTTTAAGTAGTAACCAATAAAAATGTGTTTTTCAACCCAGCCTCCACTGTGGCAGGTGTACGAGGCAAAGTCACCCAGCACTTTGACCAAGTACCGCCATTGGCTGGAGTCGGGTGCTTATTTCCCATCCAGTCCCTGTTCTAACCCATGTTCTTGGCTTGCAGGCTGTTTTCAGACCGTGGGGAAGGCGGTAAAGGATGGCTTCAAAACCTTCATTAACAAACTGTGTTCTCGTGGAGCCGCTCAGCTGCCGAGCACTCCTGCGGCCCCGCCAACACCCAGCCCAGAGCGGCCCTTACAGCGTGAGTGTGTGTGTGTGTGTGTCTGTGTGTGTGTGTGTGTGTGTGTGTGTGTGTGTGTGTGTGTGTGTGTGTGATGGGTAGGTTTAGGGGCAGGGGCAGTGTAGGGGGATAGAAAATACGGTTTGTACAGTATAAAATGCATTACGCCTATGGAATGTCCCCATAAAACATGGAAACACAAATGTTTTAAAACAAGTAGTGCCCTAGAATACTGTCTAACCCTCGATGGCTGCTCTGTCAAGTCCTCGTCGTCAGTGAGGAACCTGGGTGTGCTCTTTGATACCAATCTTTCGTTTGAAAGCCACGTTTCTAGCATCTGTAAAACTGCATTCTACCATCTTAAAAATATATTTAAATTACGTCACATGCTTTCAATGCAAAATGCTGAACAATTAGTACATGCTCATGAGCTCAAGGCTAGATTATTGTAATGCTCTACTGGGTGGTTGCCCTGCTCGCCTAATAAATAAACTCCAGCTGGTCCAAAACGCAGCAGCTCGAGTTCTTACTAGAACCAGGAAGTACGATCATATTAGTCCAGTTCTGTCAACACTGCACTGGCTTCCTATTAAACATCGCATACATTTTAAAATCTTGCTTATTACTTATAAAGCAATAAATGGTTTAGCTCCCCAGTACTTAAGCGAGCTCTTAACACATTATACTCCATCACGTCTACTGCGCTCTCTAAACTCTGACCTGCTGATAATACCTAGAATATCTAAATCAACTGCAGGCGGTCGATCCTTTTCCTATTTAGCTCCTAAACTCTGGAACTGTCTTCCTAGCATTGTTCGGGAAGCAGACACACTCTGTCAGTTTAAATCTAGACTAAAAACACATCTCTTTACTATGGCATACACATAAAACATTTTTAACTTTCTTTATTCAAATCAAATGACTGATTGTTAGGCTGCATTAACTAGGTCAGCCGGAACCGGGAACACTTCCCATAACACCTGATGTACTTACATCATAAAAAGAGTGGCATCCACACTAATGTTAGTCTCTCTGTTTATCCCGAGGTTTACTGCAGTCGGCCGGATCCAGGCCGTGTCCGGATCGGATGGTGGACCTGCATCTGGACATGACCAGCTCATCCTGGAGTGTCTGCTGAGACCGTGTCCATTAGTGTCTCCACTGAATTTACCTCACCGGAACGTCATCCTCAATTAACCCGTCTCCAGCGCAAAAACTCCGATCTTTCAAGTATTCATATTCTTGTGTAATCGACGTGCCATCCTAAATGAACCCGTCGCAAGGCCATACCCAAAATTTCGAATATTCCTATCTAATATGATTTATGACCTGCAAGGTTGCCAGAGTAATAATTATACACTGTTAATAATAGGCCAGAGGAGAACTGGCACCCCGCCTGAGTCTGGTTTCTCCCAAGGTTTATTTTTCTCCATCATGCCCTGATGGAGTTTGGGTTCCTTGCCACTGTCGCCTTTGGCTTGGCTTGCTCAGTTGGGGACACTCAAATTATGATCCAAGTTACTCAACTAAATATACAAATAGAATTTATTAATTTGGTCATATATAATTCTATAAACTATCCAAATTAAACTAGCCAAATCAAATTTTGTTGCAATGTTGTCCTGTTTAACACTGTGAAGCTGCTTTGAAACAATCGTCATTGTAAAAGCGCTATATAAATAAAGTTGATTGATTGATTGATTGATTGATTTTTTGGAAACACAATGTGTGTGTGTGTGTGTGTGTGTGTGTGAGAGAGAGTGAGTGTGTGTGTGTGTGTGTGTGAGTGTGTGTGTGTCACCTGTGATGACATGACTCCAGATGACCATCACCTGTGAAGAGACGACTCCAGATGACCATCACCTGTGATGACACGACTCCAGATGACCATCAGCTGTGAAGAGGTGACTCCAGATGACCATCACCTGTGAAGAGGCGACTCCAGATGACCATCACCTGTAAAGACATGACTCCAGATGACCATCACCTGTAAAGACATGACTCCAGATGACCATCACCTGTAAAGACATGACTCCAGATGACCATCACCTGTGAAGACAAGACTCCAGATGACCATCACCTGTGAAGAGACGACTCCAGATGACCATCACCTGTGAAGACATGACTCCAGATGACCATCACCTGTGAAGACATGACTCCAGATGACCATCACCTGTGAAGAGATGACTCCAGATGACCATCACATGTGAAGACATGACTCCAGATGACCATCACCTGTGAAGCCACGACTCCAGATGACCATCACCTGTGAAGACACGACTCCAGATGACCATCACCTGTGAAGACATGACTCCAGATGACCATCACCTGTGAAGACATGACTCCAGATGACCATCACCTGTGAAGAGATGACTCCAGATGACCATCACATGTGAAGACACGACTCCAGATGACCATCACCTGTGAAGACACGACTCCAGATGACCATCACCTGTGAAGACACGACTCCAGATGACCATCACCTGTGAAGACATGACTCCAGATGACCATCACCTGTGAAGAGATGACTCCAGATGACCATCACCTGTGATGACATGACTCCAGATGACCATCACCTGTGAAGCCACGACTCCAGATGACCATCACCTGTGAAGACACGACTCCAGATGACCATCACCTGTGAAGAGACGACTCCAGATGACCATCACCTGTGAAGAGACGACTCCAGATGACAATCACCTGTGAAGAGACGACTCCAGATGACCATCACCTGTGAAGAGACGACTCCAGATGACCATCAGCTGTGAAGAGACGACTCCAGATGACCATCACCTGTGAAGACACGACTCCAGATGACCATCACCTGTGAAGAGACGACTCCAGATGACCATCACCTGTGAAGACAACTCCAGATGACCATCACCTGTGAAGACGACTCCAGATGACCATCACCTGTGAAGACGTGACTCCAGATGACCATCACCTGTGATGACATGACTCCAGATGACCATCACCTGTGAAGAGACGACTCCAGATGACCATCACCTGTGAAGACACGACTCCAGATGACCATCACCTGTGAAGAGACGACTCCAGATGACCATCACCTGTGAAGAGACGACTCCAGATGACCATCACCTGTGAAGACATGACTCCAGATGACCATCACCTGTGATGACATGACTCCAGATGACCATCACCTGTGAAGAGCGACTCCAGATGACCATCACCTGTGAAGACACGACTCCAGATGACCATCACCTGTGATGACATGACTCCAGATGACCATCACCTGTGATGACACGACTCCAGATGACCATCACCTGTGAAGCCACGACTCCAGATGACCATCACCTGTGATGACATGACTCCAGATGACCATCACCTGTGAAGAGCGACTCCAGATGACCATCACCTGTGAAGAGACGACTCCAGATGACCATCACCTGTGAAGACACGACTCCAGATGACCATCACCTGTGAAGAGATGACTCCAGATGACCATCACCTGTGAAGACACGACTCCAGATGACAATCACCTGTGAAGAGATGACTCCAGATGACCATCACCTGTGAAGACACGACTCCAGATGACCATCACCTGTGAAGAGATGACTCCAGATGACCATCACCTGTGAAGACACGACTCCAGATGACCATCACCTGTGAAGAGATGACTCTAGATGACCATCACCTGTAAAGACACGACTCCAGATGACCATCACCTGTGAAGAGACGACTCCAGATGACCATCACCTGTGAAGAGACGACTCCAGATGACCATCACCTGTGAAGAGACGACTCCAGATGACCATCACCTGTGAAGAGACGACTCCAGATGACAATCACCTGTGAAGAGACGACTCCAGATGACCATCACCTGTGAAGAGACGACTCCAGATGACCATCACCTGTGATGACATGACTCCAGATGACCATCACCTGTAAAGACATGACTCCAGATGACCATCACCTGTGAAGAGACGACTCCAGATGACAATCACCTGTGAAGAGACGACTCCAGATGACCATCACCTGTGAAGAGACGACTCCAGATGACCATCACCTGTGAAGAGACGACTCCAGATGACAATCACCTGTGAAGAGACGACTCCAGATGACCATCACCTGTGAAGAGACGACTCCAGATGACCATCACCTGTGAAGAGACGACTCCAGATGACCATCACCTGTGAAGACACGACTCCAGATGACCATCACCTCTGAAGAGACGACTCCAGATGACCATCACCTGTGAAGACAACTCCAGATGACCATCACCTGTAAAGAGACGACTCCAGATGACCATCACCTGTGAAGACACGACTCCAGATGACCATCACCTGTGAAGACAACTCCAGATGACCATCACCTGTGAAGACACGACTCCAGATGACCATCACCTGTGAAGAGACGACTCCAGATGACCATCACCTGTGAAGACAACTCCAGATGACCATCACCTGTGAAGAGACGACTCCAGATGACCATCACCTGTGAAGAGGTGACTCCAGATGACCATCACCTGTGAAGACAACTCCAGATGACCATCACCTATGAAGAGACGACTCCAGATGACCATCACCTGTGAAGAGACGACTCCAGATGACCATCACCTGTGAAGAGATGACTCCAGATGACCATCACCTGTGAAGACAACTCCAGATGACCATCACCTGTGAAGAGATGACTCCAGATGACCATCACCTATGAAGAGACGACTCCAGATGACCATAACCTGTGAAGACATGACTCCAGATGACCATCACCTGTGAAGAGACGACTCCAGATGACCATCACCTGTGAAGACATGACTCCAGATGACCATCACCTGTGAAGACATGACTCAGATGACCATCACCTGTGAAGACATGACTCCAGATGACCATCACCTGTGAAGACATGACTCCAGATGACCATCACCTGTGAAGAGACGACTCCAGATGACCATCAACTGTGAAGAGACGACTCCAGATGACCATCACCTGTGAAGAGATGACTCCAGATGACCATCACCTATGAAGAGACGACTCCAGATGACCATCACCTGTGATGACATGACTCCAGATGACCATCACCTGTGAAGACATGACTCCAGATGACCATCACCTGTGAAGAGACGACTCCAGATGACAATCACCTGTGATGACATGACTCCAGATGACCATCACCTGTGAAGAGACGACTCCAGATGACCATCACCTGTGAAGACACGACTCCAGATGACCATCACCTGTGATGACATGACTCCAGATGACCATCACCTGTGAAGACATGACTCAGATGACCATCACCTGTGAAGAGACGACTCCAGATGACCATCACCTGTGAAGACACGACTCCAGATGACCATCACCTGTGAAGAGACGACTCCAGATGACCATCAACTGTGAAGAGACGACTCCATATGACCATCACCTGTGAAGAGACGACTCCAGATGACCATCACCTGTGAAGAGACGACTCCAGATGACCATCACCTGTGAAGAGACGACTCCAGATGACCATCACCTGTGAAGACATGACTCCAGATGACCATCACCTGTGAAGAGATGACTCCAGATGACAATCACCTGTGATGACATGACTCCAGATGACCATCACCTGTGATGACATGACTCCAGATGACCATCACCTGTGAAGAGACGACTCCAGATGACCATCACCTGTGAAGACACGACTCCAGATGACCATCACCTGTAAAGACACGACTCCAGATGACCATCACCTGTGAAGAGACGACTCCAGATGACCATCACCTGTGAAGAGACGACTCCAGATGACCATCACCTGTGAAGAGACGACTCCAGATGACCATCACCTGTGAAGACATGACTCCAGATGACCATCACCTGTGAAGAGATGACTCCAGATGACAATCACCTGTGATGACATGACTCCAGATGACCATCACCTGTGAAGAGACGACTCCAGATGACCATCACCTGTAAAGACACGACTCCAGATGACCATCACCTGTGAAGACACGACTCCAGATGACCATCACCTGTAAAGACACGACTCCAGATGACCATCACCTGTGAAGAGACGACTCCAGATGACCATCACCTGTG
>CM040932.1:9244909-9319909 GCA_023029165.1 Gobiocypris rarus | reverse complement strand
ACACACACTCATTCACTGCTATAGGAGAGGACACACACACACACACACACACACTCATTCACTGCTGTAGGAGAGGATACACACACACACACTCATTCACTGCTATAGGAAAGGGCACACACACACACACAGCTATAGGAGAGGAACACACACACACACACACACACTCATTCACTGCTATAGGAGGAGAAGAATTGGCTAAACTTGTCAAATCATCTAAATCAACAACATGTATGCTTGACCCTATACCGACTAGGCTATTAAAAGAGATGCTTCCAGAGGTCATAGATCCTCTTCTTAATATCATTAATTCATCCTTGACATTAGGATATGTACCGAAAACTTTTAAGTTGGCTGTAATTAAACCACTTATTAAAAAAACGCAACTTGATCCTACAGAATTAGTCAATTACAGGCCAATCTCAAATCTACCCTTTCTTTCAAAAATATTAGAAAAGGCCGTGTCTTCACAATTATGTTCCTTTTTAGACAGAAATGGCATCTGTGAGGATTTCCAGTCAGGATTTAGACCGTATCATAGTACTGAGACTGCTCTCATCAGAGTTACAAATGATTTACTCTTATCATCTGATCGTGGTTGTATCTCTCTATTAGTGTTACTCGATCTTAGCGCTGCATTCGACACTATCGATCACAATATTCTTTTGAATAGACTCGAAAATTATGTTGGCATTAGTGGAACTGCATTGGCATGGTTTAAATCTTACTTATCTGACCGTTATCAGTTTGTAGCAGTAAATGAAGAGATGTCACACCGATCACAAGTTCAGTATGGAGTACCGCAGGGCTCAGTGTTAGGGCCATTGCTCTTCACCCTGTATATGCTACCACTGGGAGATATCATTAGGAAGCATGGCTACCACTGGGAGATATCATTAGGAAGCATGGCTACCACTGGGAGATATCATTAGGAAGCATGGCTACCACTGGGAGATATTATTAGGAAACATGGCTACCACTGGGAGATGTCATTAGGAAGCATGGCTACCACTGGGAGATATTATTAGGAAACATGGCTACCACTGGGAGATGTCATTAGGAAGCATGGCTACCACTGGGAGATGTCATTAGGAAGCATGGCTACCACTGGGAGATATTATTAGGAAACATGGCTACCACTGGGAGATGTCATTAGGAAGCATGGCTACCACTGGGAGATATTATTAGGAAACATGGCTACCACTGGGAGATATCATTAGGAAGCATGGCTACCACTGGGAGATGTCATTAGGAAGCATGGCTACCACTGGGAGATATCATTAGGAAGCATGGCTACCACTGGGAGATATCATTAGGAAATATGGCTACCACTGGGAGATATCATTAGGAAGCATGGCTACCACTGGGAGATATCATTAGGAAGCATGGCTACCACTGGGAGATGTCATTAGGAAGCATGGCTACCACTGGGAGATGTCATTAGGAAACATGGCTACCACTGGGAGATGTCATTAGGAAGCATGGCTACCACTGGGAGATATTATTAGGAAACATGGCTACCACTGGGAGATATCATTAGGAAGCATGGCTACCACTGGGAGATATCATTAGGAAGCATGGCTACCACTGGGAGATATTATTAGGAAGCATGGCTACCACTGGGAGATATCATTAGGAAGCATGGCTACCACTGGGAGATATCATTAGGAAGCATGGCTACCACTGGGAGATATCATTAGGAAGCATGGCTACCACTGGGAGATATCATTAGGAAGCATGGCTACCACTGGGAGATATCATTAGGAAGCATGGCTACCACTGGGAGATATCATTAGGAAGCATGGCTACCACTGGGAGATATCATTAGGAAGCATGGCTACCACTGGGAGATATCATTAGGAAGCATGGCTACCACTGGGAGATATCATTAGGAAGCATGGCTACCACTGGGAGATATCATTAGGAAGCATGGCTACCACTGGGAGATATCATTAGGAAGCATGGCGTTAGTTTTCATTGTTATGCTGATGATACTCAGCTCTATATTTCTTCACACCCTGAAGAAACTTACCAATCACAAGATTAACGGAATGCATAGATGATATGAAAAATTGATTGATCAGTAATTTCCTGCAATTTAATTAAGAAAAAAACAGAATTTTTAATCATTGGACAAAACATTTCCACAAGTAGTGCCCTAGAATACTGTCAAGGATCTGTGTTAGGCCCTCTGCTATTCTCAATATATATGCTGCCACTTGGTAATATTATAAGAAAACATGGAATTAATTTCCACTGTTATGCTGATGACACTCAATTATATATTTCATCACGACCAGATGAAAACGCTAAATTATCTAAACTGACAGCGTGTGTTGAAGATATTAAATACTGGATGACCTGTAATTTTCTGCTATTAAATTGAGATAAAACAGAGGTATTACTTATTGGCAGGCCCACACGGAATCTACGCACGCAGAATTCCGCAGAAAACTCTGCAGATTTGCAGTGCCCGTCATTTGAGAAGCATGCACAATCGCAGGGGTTATTGTGTGTGCATAATTCCGCAGATTTTTCAAAAAATTCTGCGCAGAAATCACAAAAAAATTCCACAGATTCCGTGTGGCCCTGCTTATTGGTCCAAAAAACTGCCCACAAAACCTCTCACAATACAACTTTAACTTGGAAGGACGTCCTGTCACTTTATCCACTACAGTAAAAGACCTGGGTGTTATATTAGACCGGAACTTGTCTTTCGAAAATCATATTTCATATGTTACAAGAACGGCATTTTTCCACCTTAGAAACATTGCTAAGCTACGTAACATGCTATCTATTTCTGATGCAGAAAAGTTAGTTCATGCATTCATGACCTCGAGACTAGATTACTGTAATGCTCTACTGGGTGGTTGCCCTGCTCGCTTAATAAACAAACTCCAGCTGGTCCAAAACGCAGCAGCTCGAGTTCTTACTAGAACCAGGAAGTATGAACACATTAGCCCGGTTCTGTCAACACTGCACTGGCTCCCTATTAAACATCGCATACATTTTAAAATCTTGCTTATTACTTACAAAGCACTAAATGGTTTATCTCCCCAGTACTTAAGCGAGCTCTTAACACATTATACTCCATCACGTCTATTGCGGTCTCTAAACTCTGACCAGCTGATAATACCTAGAATATCTAAATCAACTGCAGGCGGTCGATCCTTTTCCTATTTAGCTCCTAAACTCTGGAACAGTCTTCCTAGCATTGTTTGGGAAGCAGACACACTCTGTCAGTTTAAATCTAGACTAAAAACACATCTCTTTACTATGGCATACACATAAAACACTTTTTCAATTAAATGATTATTAGGCTGCATTATCTAGGTCAGCCGGAACCGGGAACACTTCCCATAACACCTGATGTACTCGTTACATCATCAGAAGAATGGCATCTACGCTAATGTTAGTGTCTCTGTTTTATCCCGAGGTCTACTGCAGTCAGCCGGATCCAGGCCGTATCCCGATCAGATGGTGGACCTGCACCCAGATGTGACCAACACATGACCCTGAAGTGTCTGCAGAGACCGTGTCATTTAGACTCCCCCTTAAGCTGCCTCATCCACACGCCATCCTCAATAAACCTGTCTCCGGCGGGATGACTCCGATTGTTTGAATAGTCCTAGTTAATAATTCTTTAAATCGATATGTCATCCTCAAAACAACCCGTCTCCAGCGTGTTGCCTCAGATCTTTCGAATATTCAGATCGATTATGACCTCTGACCTTTAAAATAATAACTTTAATAATAATAATAATACGCTGTTTGTTAATTGGCCAGAGGGGAACTGCCCTCGACTGAGCCTGGTTTCTCCCAAGGTTTATTTTTCTCCATTAGGTCTCCTGATGGGGTTTGGGTTTCCTTGCCACTGTCGCCTCTGGCTTGGCTTGCTCAGTTGGGAAAAACTATTTTTTCAAATATATTTCAAAATAAATCTAATTATTAAACTAAATTAACCATATAGACCAAATTACTGATCTAATTACTGATCTAAAGCCCACATTGTTACTGCATGATAATCAAAATATATTCTGTTGCATTATTTTTCTGTTTAACACTGTGAAGCTGCTTTGAAACAATCTGCATTGATAAAAGCGCTATATAAATAAAGTTGACTTGACTTGACACTCGCACACATACACACACTCAAATACACACACCCACTCACATACACACACACACCCACTCACATACACACACACACTCACACACACACTCTCACTCACTCACATACACGCACACACCCACTCACATACACGCACACACACTCACATACACACCCACACTCACTCACATACAAACACACACACACTCACATACACGCACACACCCACTCACATACACGCACACACCCACTCACATACACGCACACACCCACTCACATACACGCACACACCCACTCACATACACGCACACACACACTCACATACACACCCACACTCACTCACACACACGCAACACCCACTCACATACACGCACACACCCACTCACACACACACACACATACACGCACACACCCACTCACATACACACAGACACCCACTTACATACACACAGACACCCACTTACATACACACACACACCCACTCACATACACACGCACACGCACACGCACACGCACACGCACACACACACACACACTCCCTCACTCACATACACAAACTCACCCACTCGCACATACACACTCACATACACAAACTCACCCACTCGCACATACACACTCACATACACACACTCAGTCACTAATACACACACTCACTCACATACACATACATACACACACACACACACACACACACACACACACACACACACACACACACACCCTGTGTGTGTATTAGAGAAACATTACCTGGAACCGATACGCCTGTCCGTCTGAGAGCTTGATCTGCATGAGAATGGACGGCTGCAGCGCTCGAGCCAGGGAGCTGAAGCACACACACACACACACACACACACACACACACACATCAATAATCATCACTCATCAACACAGATTCAAGAGCTCTACCGCATGTCATGTTATCAAGTCTACACATTTAGTGAATGCAAGTGTAGCGCGACATGAGCTTTAGTCTATATGTGGAGCTGAAACATGAGTGTCAGAAAAGCGCACACGCGTGTTCTGTGTGAACGGCTCTCCATGCTTCAGGAGAGTTTGCCTGTGTGCAGAGGGTCTGTGCTGCACCTGGTGGAGATGGCCACATCCACTCTCCATCTGAACTCCTCCATCTTCAGCAGACGCCTCCATCCCTCGCAGACGTCTGCCTGGAAGAGAAGCAAGAGCTCTGGATCAGGATCACACTCTTCCACACGGATCACTGCAGTGATGAATGCGCTCAGTTTATTGCTGTGTGTGTGTGTGCTCAAACCACACCTGTGTCCAAAGACGGCACTGGACACGTCTGCCAGGAACTGCTCAGGAATCCTGTCCATAAACAAGTCAAGTCAACTTTATTTATATATCGCTTTTAACAAGGCAGATTGTTTCAAAGCAGCTTCACAGTGTTAAACAGAAAAATAATGCAACAGAACATATTTCGATTATCATACAGTAACAATGTGGGCTTTAGATCAGTAATTTGGTCTATATGGTTAATTTAGTTGAATAATTAGATTTATTTTGAAATATATTTGAAAAATAGTTTTTTCCCAGATAAACACACAGATAAATATCCTGCACACACACACACACACACACACACACGTTTGATGACTTGCTTACCGGAGAGCTCTGAGATCCTCATGAAACACCTGAAACACACACAGAGCTCAGATTCATCAGCGGATCCATGCGTTCATATTCAGTGTGTACCGTCTGTAGTTCTACACACAGTGATAGAAAACTCAAACATGAACAGTTTTACAGAGCTCTGAGAGTTCACACCGGTGCAAAGCGACTGCCTACCGCTCACACACAAATCAGAAAACACCATTTCTCATTGTGTGTGTGTGTGTGTGTGTGTGTGTGTGTGTGTGTGTGTGTGTGTGTGTGTGTGTGTGTGTGTGTGTGTGTGTGTGTGTGTGTGTGTGTGTGTGTGTGTGTGTGTGTGTGTGTGTGTGTGTGTGTGTATGATGGGTAGGTTTAGGGGCAGGTGCAGTGTGTGTGTGTGTGTGTGATGGGTAGGTTTAGGGGCAGGGACAGTGTGTGTGTGTGTGTTTATGTGTCTCTCTCAGGTCTTCTTGCGCACACAGGAATGGAGACTTTATCACAAGAATCCGGACCTTATCCGAAATCCCAAATTCCTGTCCTCAAGTGTCAGACTCCAGAACTGATTTTCGTCTCCAACCCCTGAGCCTAACGTCTGAAGCGTAATGTAGTCGTGAGGCGAGTTAGCTAACCTCTGGTCTCAGCGCAGGCAGACGCAGCGCTTCCTTCAGGAGAGCGTACAGGCCCGCCATCACATGATTCAAGCTCTCTTCAGAGATGAGCCCGCTCTCGGAGATCGCCCGCACACACTCACAGCAGTCCTGCCCGTCAGCGGCCTTCAGCACAGCTGAGAACCAACAGAGATGAGCAGATTAAACACGAGTGACCAAACACACACACACACACTCACACGTCATATCATCAGACACACGTCATATCATCAGACACACGTCATATCATCAGACACACGTCATATCATCAGACACACGTCATATCATCAGACACTCGTCATCATCAGACACACGTCATATCATCAGACACACGTCATATCATCAGACACACGTCATATCATCAGACACACGTCATATCATCAGACACACGTCATCAGACACACGTCATATCATCAGACACACGGCATATCATCAGACACACGTCATATCATCAGACACACGTCATCAGACACACGTCATATCATCAGACACACGTCATAAGACACATGTCATATCATCAGACACACGTCATATCATCAGACACACGTCATATCATCAGACACACGTCATATCATCGACACACGTCATCAGACACACGTCATATCATCAGACACACGTCATATCATCAGACACACGTCATATCATCAGACACACGTCATATCATCAGACACACGTCATATCATCACACACACGTCATATCATCAGACACACGTCATATCATCAGACACACGTCATATCATCAGACACACGTCATATCATCAGACACACGTCATCAGACACACGTCATATCATCAGACACACGTCATATCATCAGACACACGTCATATCATCAGACACACGCCGTCATCAGACACGTCATATCATCAGACACACGTCATAAGACACACGTCATCAGACACACGTCATCAGACACACGTCATCAGACACACGTCATATCATCAGACACACGTCATATCATCAGACACACGTCATCAGACACACGTCATATCATCAGACACACGTCATATCATCAGACACACGCGTCATCAGACACACGTCATATCATCAGACACACGTCATATCATCAGACACACGCGTCATCAGACACACGTCATATCATCAGACACACGTCATAAGACACGCGTCATCAGACACACGTCATATCATCAGACACACGTCATATCATCAGACACACGCGTCATGTAATCAGACACGCGTCATATCATCAGACACGTCATATCATCAGACACACGTCATATCATCAGACACTCGTCATCATCAGACACACGTCATATCATCAGACACACGTCATATCATCAGACACACGTCATATCATCAGACACACGTCATATCATCAGACACACGTCATCAGACACACGTCATATCATCAGACACACACGGCATATCATCAGACACACGTCATATCATCAGACACACGTCATCAGACACACGTCATATCATCAGACACACGTCATAAGACACACGTCATCAGACACACGTCATATCATCAGACACGTCATATCATCAGACACACGCCATATCATCAGACACACGTCATATCATCAGACACGTCATATCATCAGACACGTCATCAGACACACGTCATATCATCAGACACACGTCATATCATCAGACACACGTCATATCATCAGACACTCGTCATCATCAGACACACGTCATATCATCAGACACACGTCATATCATCAGACACACGTCATATCATCAGACACACGTCATATCATCAGACACACGTCATCAGACACACGTCATATCATCAGACACACGTCATATCATCAGACACACGTCATATCATCAGACACACGTCATATCATCAGACACACGTCATATCATCAGACACACGTCATCAGACACACGTCATATCATCAGACACACGTCATATCATCAGACACGTCATATCATCAGACACGCATATCATCAGACACGTCATCAGACGTCATATCATCAGACACACGTCATATCATCAGACACACGTCATATCATCAGACACACGTCATCAGACACACGTCATATCATCAGACACACGTCATAAGACACACGTCATCAGACACACGTCATCAGACACACGTCATCAGACACACGTCATATCATCAGACACACGTCATATCATCAGACACACGTCATCAGACACACGTCATATCATCAGACACACGTCATATCATCAGACACACGTCATCAGACACACGTCATATCAGACACACGTCATATCATCAGACACACGTCATAAGACACACGTCATCAGACACACGTCATATCATCAGACACACGTCATATCATCAGACACACGTCATGTAATCAGACACACGTCATATCATCAGACACACGTCATATCATCAGACACACGTCATGTAATCAGACACACGTCATATCATCAGACACATATCATCAGACACATGTCATCAGACACGTCATCATCAGACACGTCATATCATCAGACACCGTCATATCATCAGACACACGTCATATCATCAGACACACGTCATATCATCAGACACACGTCATATCATCACACACACGTCATATCATCAGACACACGTCATCAGACACACGTCATATCATCAGACACACGTCATCAGACACACGTCATATCATCAGACACACGTCATATCATCAGACACACGTCATATCATCAGACACACGTCATATCATCAGACACGTCATCAAACACACCTCATATCATCAGACACACGTCATCATCAGACACACGTCATAACATCAGACACACGTCATCAGACACACGTCATATCATCAGACACACGTCATATCATCACACACGTCATATCATCAGACACACGTCATCATCAGACACCGTCATATCATCAGACACACGTCATATCATCAGACACCGCGTCATATCATCAGACACACGTCATATCATCAGACACACGTCATCATCAGACACACGTCATATCATCAGACACACGTCATATCATCAGACACACGTCATATCATCAGACACACGTCATATCATCAGACACCGCGTCATATCATCAGACACACGCGTCATATCATCAGACACGTCATCAAACACACCTCATATCATCAGACACGTCATCATCAGACACACGTCATAACATCAGACACCGTCATCAGACACACGCGTCATATCATCAGACACGCGTCATATCATCACACACGTCATATCATCAGACACCGTCATCATCAGACACACGTCATATCATCAGACACACGTCATATCATCAGACACACGTCATATCATCAGACACACGTCATATCATCAGACACACGTCATCAGACACCGCGTCATATCATCAGACACACGTCATATCATCAGACACACGTCATATCATCAGACACACGTCATATCATCACACACACGTCATATCATCAGACACACGTCATCATCAGACACACGTCATATCATCAGACACACGTCATATCATCAGACACACGTCATATCATCAGACACACGTCATATCATCAGACACACGTCATATCATCAGACACACGTCATATCATCACACACACGTCATATCATCAGACACACGTCATAACATCAGACACACGTCATATCATCACACACACGTCATATCATCACACACACGTCATATCATCAGACAGACGTCATATCATCACACACACGTCATATCATCACACACACGTCATATCATCAGACACACGTCATCATCAGACACACGTCATCATCAGACACACGTCATATCATCAGACACACGTCATCATCAGACACACGTCATATCATCAGACACACGTCATATCATCAGACACCGCGTCATATCATCAGACACACGTCATATCATCAGACACACGTCATAACATCAGACACACGCGTCATCAGACACACGTCATCAGACACACGTCATGTAATCAGACACACGTCATATCATCAGACACACGTCATATCATCAGACACACGTCATATCATCAGACACGTCATCATCAGACACGTCATATCATCAGACACACGTCATATCATCAGACACACGCGTCATCAGACACACGCGTCATGTAATCAGACACCGTCATATCATCAGACACACGTCATATCATCAGACACGTCATATCATCAGACACGTCATCATCAGACACGTCATATCATCAGACACACGTCATATCATCAGACACCGTCATATCATCAGACACGTCATCATCAGACACACGTCATATCATCAGACACACGTCATATCATCAGACACACGTCATATCATCAGACACACGTCATATCATCAGACACACGTCATAACATCAGACACCGTCATCAGACACACGTCATATCATCAGACACCGTCATATCATCAGACACACGTCATATCATCAGACACACGTCATATCATCACACACCGTCATCAGACACACGTCATATCATCAGACACACGTCATATCATCAGACACCGCGTCATATCATCAGACACCGTCATATCATCAGACACACGTCATATCATCAGACACACATCATATCATCACACACGTCATCAGACACACGTCATATCATCAGACACACGTCATCAGACACACGTCATATCATCAGACACACGTCATCAGACACACGTCATATCATCAGACACGTCATATCATCAGACACACGTCATATCATCAGACACACGTCATCAGACACACGTCATGTCATCAGACACACGTCATCAGACACACGTCATATCATCAGACACGCCATCAAACACACGTCATATCATCAGACACACGTCATATCATCAGACACACGTCATATCATCAGACACACGTCATCAGACACACGTCATATCATCAGACACACGTCATATCATCAGACACACGTCATATCATCAGACACACGTCATCAAACACACCTCATATCATCAGACACACGTCATATCATCAGACACACGTCATATCATCAGACACACGTCATCAGACACACGTCATCAGACACACGCGTCATATCATCAGACACACGTCATATCATCAGACACACGCGTCATATCATCAGACACACGCCATATCATCAGACACACGTCATCAGACACACGTCATATCATCAGACACGCGTCATCAGACACACGTCATATCATCAGACACACGCGTCATATCATCAGACACACGTCATATCATCAGACACACGTCATATCATCAGACACACGTCATATCATCAGACACACGTCATATCATCAGACAAAACGTCATCAGACACACGTCATATCATCAGACACACGTCATATCATCAGACACACGCGTCATATCATCAGACACACGTCATATCATCAGACACACGCGTCATATCATCAGACACACGGCATATCATCAGACACCACGTCATATCATCAGACACACGTCATCAGACACACGTCATATCATCAGACACACGTCATAAGACACACGTCATCAGACACGTCATCAGACACACGCCATCAGACACACGTCATATCATCAGACACACGTCATATCATCAGACACCGTCATCAGACACACGTCATATCATCAGACACACGTCATATCATCAGACACACGTCATCAGACACACGTCATATCATCAGACACACGTCATATCATCAGACACACGTCATAAGACACACGTCATCAGACACACGTCATATCATCAGACACACGTCATATCATCAGACACACGTCATGTAATCAGACACACGTCATATCATCAGACACACGTCATATCATCAGACACACGTCATGTAATCAGACACACGTCATATCATCAGACACACGTCATATCATCAGACACATGTCATCAGACACACGTCATCATCAGACACACGTCATATCATCAGACACACGTCATATCATCAGACACACGTCATATCATCAGACACACGTCATATCATCAGACACACGTCATATCATCACACACACGTCATAACATCAGACACACGTCATCAGACACACGTCATATCATCAGACACACGTCATATCATCAGACACACGTCATATCATCACACACACGTCATATCATCAGACACACGTCATCAGACACACGTCATATCATCAGACACACGTCATCAGACACACGTCATATCATCAGACACACGTCATATCATCAGACACACGTCATATCATCAGACACACGTCATATCATCAGACACACGTCATCAAACACACCTCATATCATCAGACACACGTCATCATCAGACACACGTCATAACATCAGACACACGTCATCAGACACACGTCATATCATCAGACACACGTCATATCATCACACACACGCGTCATATCATCAGACACACGCGTCATCATCAGACACACGCGTCATATCATCAGACACACGCGTCATATCATCAGACACACGTCATATCATCACACACACGTCATATCATCAGACACACGTCATCATCAGACACACGTCATATCATCAGACACACGTCATATCATCAGACACACGTCATATCATCAGACACACGTCATATCATCAGACACACGTCATATCATCAGACACACGTCATCAAACACACCTCATATCATCAGACACACGTCATCATCAGACACACGTCATAACATCAGACACACGTCATCAGACACACGTCATATCATCAGACACACGCGTCATATCATCACACACACGCGTCATATCATCAGACACACGTCATCATCAGACACACGCGTCATATCATCAGACACACGCGTCATATCATCAGACACACGTCATATCATCAGACACACGTCATATCATCAGACACACGCGTCATCAGACACACGCGTCATATCATCAGACACACGTCATATCATCAGACACACGTCATATCATCAGACACACGTCATATCATCACACACACGTCATATCATCAGACACACGCGTCATATCATCAGACACACGTCATATCATCAGACACACGTCATATCATCAGACACACGTCATATCATCAGACACACGTCATATCATCAGACACACGTCATATCATCAGACACACGTCATATCATCACACACACGTCATATCATCAGACACACGTCATAACATCAGACACACGTCATATCATCACACACACGTCATATCATCACACACACGTCATATCATCAGACAGACGTCATATCATCACACACACGTCATATCATCACACACACGTCATATCATCAGACACACGTCATCATCAGACACACGTCATATCATCAGACACACGTCATATCATCAGACACACGTCATATCATCAGACACGTCATCATCAGACACACGTCATATCATCAGACACACGTCATATCATCAGACACACGTCATATCATCAGACACACGTCATATCATCAGACACACGTCATATCATCAGACACACGTCATAACATCAGACACACGTCATCAGACACACGTCATCAGACACACGTCATGTAATCAGACACACGTCATATCATCAGACACACGTCATATCATCAGACACACGTCATATCATCAGACACGTCATCATCAGACACACGTCATATCATCAGACACACGTCATATCATCAGACACACGTCATCAGACACACGTCATCAGACACACGTCATGTAATCAGACACACGTCATATCATCAGACACACGTCATATCATCAGACACACGTCATATCATCAGACACGTCATCATCAGACACACGTCATATCATCAGACACACGTCATATCATCAGACACACGTCATATCATCAGACACACGTCATATCATCAGACACACGTCATAACATCAGACACACGTCATCAGACACACGTCATATCATCAGACACACGTCATATCATCAGACACACGTCATATCATCAGACACACGTCATATCATCACACACACGTCATCAGACACACGTCATATCATCAGACACACGTCATATCATCAGACACACGTCATATCATCAGACACACGTCATATCATCAGACACACGTCATATCATCAGACACACATCATATCATCACACACACGTCATCAGACACACGTCATATCATCAGACACACGTCATCAGACACACGTCATATCATCAGACACACGTCATATCATCACGTCATCAGACACACGCGTCATATCATCAGACACACGTCATATCATCAGACACACGTCATATCATCAGACACGTCATCAGACACACGTCATGTCATCAGACACACGTCATCAGACACACGTCATATCATCAGACACACGTCATCAAACACACGTCATATCATCAGACACACGTCATATCATCAGACACACGTCATATCATCAGACACACGTCATATCATCAGACACACGTCATATCATCAGACACACGTCATATCATCAGACACACGCGTCATATCATCAGACACACGTCATCAAACACACCTCATATCATCAGACACACGTCATATCATCAGACACACGTCATATCATCAGACACACGTCATCAGACACACGTCATCAGACACACGTCATATCATCAGACACACGTCATATCATCAGACACACGTCATATCATCAGACACACGCGTCATATCATCAGACACACGCGTCATATCATCAGACACACGCGTCATATCATCAGACACACGTCATATCATCAGACACACGCATCAGACACACGTCATATCATCAGACACACGTCATCAGACACACGTCATATCATCAGACACACGTCATATCATCAGACACACGTCATATCATCAGACACACGTCATCAGACACACGTCATATCATCAGACACGTCATCAGACACACGTCATATCATCAGACACACGTCATATCATCAGACACACGTCATATCATCAGACACACGTCATATCATCAGACACACGTCATATCATCAGACACACGTCATCAGACACACGTCATATCATCAGACACACGTCATATCATCAGACACACGTCATATCATCAGACACACGTCATATCATCAGACACACGTCATATCATCAGACACACGTCATCATCAGACACACGTCATCATCAGACACACGTCATCATCAGACACACGTCATATCATCAGACACACGTCATATCATCAGACACACGTCATCAGACACACGTCATCAGACACACGTCATCAGACACACGTCATATCATCAGACACACGTCATATCATCAGACACACGTCATATCATCAGACACACGTCATATCATCAGACACACGTCATATCATCAGACACACGTCATGTCATCAGACACACGTCATCAGACACACGTCATATCATCAGACACACGTCATCAAACACACGTCATATAATCAGACACACGTCATATCATCAGACACACGTCATATCATCAGACACACGTCATATCATCAGACACATGTCATCAGACACACGTCATCATCAGACACACGTCATATCATCAGACACACGTCATATCATCAGACACATGTCATCAGACACACGTCATCATCAGACACACGTCATATCATCAGACACACGTCATCAGACACACGTCATATCATCACACACACGTCATCAGACACACGTCATATCATCAGACACACGTCATATCATCAGACACACGTCATATCATCAGACACACGTCATATCATCAGACACACGTCATCATCAGACACACGTCATATCATCAGACACACGTCATATCATCAGACACACGTCATCAGACACACATCATATCATCAGACACACGTCATATCATCAGACACACGTCATATCATCAGACACACGTCATATCATCAGACACACGTCATATCATCAGACACACGTCATATCATCAGACACACGTCATATCATCACACACACGTCATCAGACACACGTCATATCATCAGACACACGTCATCAGACACACGTCATATCATCAGACACACGTCATATCATCAGACACACGCGTCATATCATCAGACACACGCCATATCATCACACACGTCATATCATCAGACACACGTCATCAGACACACGCGTCATATCATCAGACACACGTCATCAGACACACGCGTCATATCATCAGACACACGTCATATCATCAGACACACGTCATATCATCACACACACGTCATCAGACACACGTCATATCATCAGACACACGTCATCAGACACACGTCATATCATCAGACACACGTCATATCATCAGACACATGTCATCAGACACACGTCATCATCAGACACACGTCATATCATCAGACACACGTCATATCATCAGACACACGTCATCAGACACACGTCATATCATCAGACACACGTCATATCATCAGACACACGTCATATCATCAGACACACGCGTCATATCATCACACACGTCATCAGACACACGTCATATCATCAGACACACGTCATCAGACACACGTCATATCATCAGACACACGTCATATCATCAGACACACGTCATATCATCAGACACACGTCATATCATCACACACACGTCATCATCAGACACACGTCATCAGACACACGTCATATCATCAGACACACGTCATATCATCAGACACACGTCATCAGACACACGTCATAACATCACACACACGTCATCAGACACACGTCATAACATCAGACACACGTCATCAGACACACGTCATATCATCAGACACACGTCATCAGACACACGTCATATCATCAGACACACGTCATATCATCAGACACACGTCATATCATCAGACACACGTCATATCATCAGACACACGTCATCAGACACACGTCATATCATCAGACACACGTCATCAGACACACGTCATATCATCAGACACACGTCATATCATCAGACACACGTCATCAGACACACGTCATATCATCAGACACACGTCATATCATCAGACACACGTCATATCATCAGACACACGTCATATCATCACACACACGTCATCAGACACACGTCATATCATCAGACACACGTCATCATCAGACACACGTCATATCATCAGACACACGTCATATCATCAGACACACGTCATCAGACACACGTCATATCATCAGACACACGTCATATCATCAGACACACGTCATATCATCAGACACACGTCATCATCTCATGTGTATTAAACAAATATCCTAAACACATAACGTTACAGAAACAATAAAAATTGCCACTATTACCATAAGCAGGGTATAATAACAGTCCACTTTAAATAAATAACAGCACATTTCTACAGTAACTGAGACCTCTCGCTCTCTCTCTCTCTCTCTCTCTCTCTCTCTGTGTGTGTGTGTGTGTGTGTGTGTGTGTGTGTGTGTGTGTGTGTGTGTGTGTGTGTGTGTGTGTGTGTGTGTGTGTGTGTGTGTGTGTGTGTGATGACGCTCACCTGCGAGTATCTGTGTGAATGTGTGTGTGTGTGTGTGTGTGTGTGTGTGTGTGATGACGCTCACCTGCGAGTATCTGTGTGAATGTGTGTGTGTTCAGGTTCTTCAGGTGTTTCCACAGCAGCTCTACGTCAGCAGGCGCTCTCCCTCCAAACACACTCACAGTGTCGCTCATCTTCCTCTCCTTCTCTCCTCTCTCTCTCTCTCTCTCTCTCTCTGTCAGATCTGTCTATCACAGGACCACAACACCAGCCCTTCAGCTTCCGCCTCCTCTTCTTCTGCTGTCACTGGGTTAGCAGACCAGCTAAAGGCGCATTAGCGCCCCCACTGAACTGAGTGAGGAACAGCAAAGATTTATTACAGCACAAACTAAAAACATTAAATAATTACTTTTAAATCGTGTTGGTTTCATCTTGCTGGTTCATACTTTTTTTTAATGACATGTAGCAACACTCTGAACACACTGAGGTAAGATACTCATGGTGTTATTGTTCTTATATAGCATCAGGAGCTAATACTCATATTAATAACTAATTTCCCTGACCTGAGCTGGACGATGACCTCTCTGCTCCATCATAACTGCTCCACACGGCTCCAGGCCTTCTGAAGAGAAGCCGTGCGTTTGTGTGAGAAAAATATCCATATTTAACATGTTATAAAGTAGCCAAATATCTAGCTTCCTTAAATGATGGGAAAATGTTGTTTTTTTTGGGTGAACTATCCCTTTAAGCACAATAAATAGCACATAGTTTAAAACTTTTACTCAAGTAATATAGTAAACAGTGACTTTAACTTCTTCTGAAGGGATGTTGTGGTAAGATATCTTTCAGGCGCTTCACACGCGTGTTCTTCAGATGCTGGAGATCGCTCAGCAGGGGGCGCCGCAGGACTCAGATCTGGGAAACATCCCTGGGATAGATCAGGGAATCTGAAACACCATCAGTAACTACGGCAACTATGAGATACTCTTCCCACATATTCTACTGTAGGTCTAGAAAAGGGAATCAATAAAGTTTGATATCAGAACAGCAACTAATAACCAAAATATAAAAGAATGATAGAAAAATTAATTAATGAGGAGGTTTTAAAAGTGCGTGAAAAGAAGATAGCTGTGACTGATTCTGAGGTTAAAAACTGCATTTATTACAAACTGAACGAGATCATACCTCTGAGGATAAAGCTTTTCTTGGATCCAGATTTGAGTGGATAGAAAATGATACAAAATATAAGAAGAGGAACAGTGACTTTGGCTCAGTCTCAAAATCAACGATTAACAGCAAAATAGTGGATAATTCAAGTTATTTTCAGTTTGTAGTAAGACTGTGTGTCTTCTTCTACATTGGCTGCTTCTAACATTGATACTTAACAGTGAGAACAAGTTAATAATAACACTAATGGAAATGACGGGAGGGTTTCTCGGGAGCGCTGACTCTTTCTGGTGTTGTGCTGAAGCATTGGACAAGGGCGCGGCTGAGCTGATGTCCTCCAGAGGGAGAGATGAGACAGCTCGTCCTCATCCGCTGTGTGTGCTCTTCCCCATGTGTGGAGAAACCCTATCTCAGCCTCACGCTGATCTCACGGATCTCACTGTTTAAAGATCTGTAATCCTTATAACAGTCGGATCCGCTCAAGCTGCTTCACCATGAACTGAGAGCAAGGTCCCTGACACTGGACTCAACGGGAGGAAACCACAGACACAGAGGCATGCAGGGCTTCAGATGAAGGCTTGGCTCCTCTCCTCCCCATGCTGATGTGGGAAGGCTTGGCTCCTCTCCTCCCGATGATGATGTGGAAAGGCTTGGCTCCTCTCCTCCCCATGCTGATGTGGAAAGGCTTGGCTCCTCTCCTCCCGATGATGATGTGGAAAGGCTTGGCTGTTAAATGGGTGTCATTAGGAACCGCATTTCCCTGCAGACCCTCGGCTCTATTCTGTGTATTAGAGAGAGGTCTGCGGGAGATGCATGTTATGATCTGTTTAGAGCGGATTGTGTTTGGGACTGATGTGAAGAGCGGAAGTCTCTCTCTGGTCTCAGAGATTGATGTTCAGTGAGTGGGTGATGTGATGGCGAGGCTCTGTAAGCGGGCAGGTCAGCAGAGCATGTTAGCAAGCAGTGTGATGAAACAGAGATTGATGAACTCAAGAATGATGGAGACGAAAGAGACCAGGCCAGGAGTTGGCGATGTCCGTTTGTCACGAAACGCAGAATGAACACGTGAAACGCACAACATCACCGCTTACACAGATTCACACTCTCATTGTTTACATGGAGACGGAAACGTGCACTTTGAAGCCGTTTTCAAAAGCTTGTGATCAAAAGACGTGTAGATGACCGACCAGAGCGCTCTGCACACTCTTCAGATCATCAGATCATTAGACGAGAGCACCATCCACTGAACTAATGCTGCCAGAGTTACTGTACAAACGAGTTTCCTACTTAAAAATTGGACACAAATGCCCTTTCAAGCCGTATTTACCACTTGGAAGCTCAGAGTTTCCCAGCCGGGCGCGCCATTAACAATAAACATGGCGGAGGGGAGAGCGACTAACTGTTTCCAATAAATCGGCAAAAATAAAGTTCTTCCCGACAACAAAGCACTGGTTATCACGACTTCAGAAGTGGGAAGTAGGACGTTTCCGACAACGTGTGAAGGCAGCATAAGTGTGTTAGATAAAAGAGACAGTCAGGACCTGGACTGAAAACCACAGGAAGGGAAGTGGGAGAGAGCGGAGTAGGGGATCGGGAAAGGGCTCCATGCAGCTCAATGAGGCCCTTGTCCAATTACGATCCCAGGAGACTTTGAGAAACTTGCATCGGTGGTCAAGAAGGAGGCTGTATTTGCTGTCTCCAATATCAGCCATCAGTCTTTTAAGAAAATAGTCCCGTCAGAGGGTCAGAGTGCGCTCTCGGGTCACTGTGAAAGCTTTGAACACATGGCTTTTAAAGTGCTTGTATATTAGTACACTGTCAGATTTCTTCTCTGAACTCAGTGAACTCCTCGCTCTGGCCTGTGCTGTATCCTCCTATGTTATTCTGCTCTGTGATTTCAACATCCATTTTGACACCGTCTGCTTTAATGACAGTGCCCTTACATTAACTTTGGATAAGATGTTGACTTTCCTACTCACTGCCGTGAACACACACTTGATATTGTTTGCACTTCAGGAATTAATAACGTCTCTGGATCACAAACTGGTATCTCTGATCATAAACCGATAACAGTTAGATTTGACTTTCCTCTTCCTGAACCTCTTCTCAAAACTACTATTAATTATGGCAATGTTGATCTGTTGATCCTCTGTCATCCTCAGACTCCATTAGTGCATCCTCTGATTTCTCTTGTCCTTCTGCTGTTCTCTCGGCTCTGCTATCGCTGAAGCCTGAATGATAAGTAAACTGGTGCCTTCGTCTCGAGCGTCACCCTGGTACACACCTGAGCTCCGGCTGCTTAACCAAACCGGAAGACGTCTCGAGCGCTGATATAAGGAAAGTGACCCGGAGGAGCGGTATCAAGACTTCTGTGCTCACCAGCTGTCACACTTGCAGCAGCTTTTTACTCCTCCATTATTAACCCTACTTGAGAAAGGGTCCGTCAGTGATTGTGATATAGACTTCAGTGACTTCAGGTGGCAAAGACCGTCTTTATGAGTGACTGTTGAAAACAAGGTGTTGTTTCAGTCTTTTAATAGGACAAAGATATGGCTTTCCTCAGCAGACATTCAAACTAATTTTCTAATAGATATAATATTATTGATCATCGATATTACATCGAGCTGAAGATTGAACACTATATCAGATGCAGGTAATACACCTGTTTAGTCCATCTCTCTCATAATAACCCTAACCCTTTTACTTTGTTACTCTAAAATTATAATAAAATCAAAGCCATATGTCTAACCAAGTTGTGTTCCAAATTTGAAGTTGATATCACAAAACTTCAGTTCCCATGGGATTTTGTTTCGGCGCTGTACCAAAAGCATCCACTGGGTGTCACATTCCATTCATTTTTATATTTAAAAAATATACAAATTTAATTTATTCTTAAGCAATATTCTTATTCAGTTATATCATAGCCTATTTAAATCAACATATTTGTGCTATTTATGGCATTTTCCCCTAATCTTATTATCTCTCTTTTTAAATTCTTAAATTTGATCAATAAAATCAATTAGGCCTATAATTATAAGATACTATAGGGCTGGTGCCAATCAAATTAAATAATTTACACTGAAAAATGTTATGATATTCTTTAAATATATTTTAAATATACGAATAAGAAATGTTGTAAAGAATGAAACTTTAAAACATGAAACTAAACCACCAGTAGGTGGATGAGTGAGTCAGTGAGTCGTTCATTCAAACGATTCGTTCAAACGCTGATTCAGGAATGAGGCTGCTGTTAATGAATGAGTCATTGAATCTTTGACTCGACTGATTCTTTTGAAATGACTGAATCGTTCCGTGATGGAGGAGTGTTGCTGTGGTCTCTGTTTGGTTCTAAAAACAGTCCATATTGAGCCTAAAATGTAAGTGACTTGATTTGAACTGTTGTATGAAATCAGTGTGACATTGTCTGTTGTTGTGTGTAAACAAGGAACTACTCAGCAATCGGCATGTAGTCTCTGGATCAGGCCTCACGTTAGTTAGTAAATCATTTAGTCCATCACGAAAAATACCACATCATTAAAGTCCACCTGGGAACCCCACGTAATCCTAAAGGGATCGGCGAAGGAGACAGACTTCTGCCGTCATGTCTGCTCGTATAGTCTGTAACGTGAGCTGGCAAAGGAGCAGACGAGGACGACAGCGTAGATGCCCAAGTGCCATTTATTTACATTTGAGATGAAAACTCGGAACATAAACCATGATCTAAACCTAAAACATAAACATGAACTTGCACTATTGGCACATGGAACAGCCAAACACACTTCAATACATGACCAACCAACATGGCTTAAATACAGGTCAATGGGTAATCACATGACAAAATCAACCAATGCAATACAGAACTACTGAACAAGATAACAGGACCATGAACCATTAGCACAGCTGACAACATTTGGGTATCAAACACGGGCGACCTCTGAGCGGGAGCTGGATAGCACATGAAGACATTTCCCACCGCGTCCGATATCAGAATCAGTGGTGTTAGATTGAGCCTCCCACGTCCAGCACCGGAGCAGAGATCAACAGCACAGCTGGTTAAAGGTTTGCCAGGGCGAGGCCACAAATGGGTTGAAGTTTGTACGATGTGTCGATTGTGTGAGTAGGATGTGTTTCATACAAGATCTGGCAACTGGACAACATTTTTTCTGATTATTCATATAATGAGAAATAACAAAACGGGAGGGGGGCGGAAGATGAGTGTGAAATACAGTAGACTCCCGGGATAAACGAGAGTATGCCAGGCATAAGGGCCCCAAATCACCACTCAGGATGTTTTGTGTGTGCGTGTTTCCCCTTACACACACAAAAACATAACTAATAATATTGTAGCAAAAAAAAAGAACACAATGGATGGAAAAAGCACCTGTCAGGAGCACATAAGCGAAAGCGTAAAAAGTTAGGGATGAAGACGTTGAAAGGATGGACCTTTCCCTTATGAATTTGGTCCTTACAAATCAGAATCGGCTGAACTAAATGTTAGAGAGGACAGCGTGAGTTTTTTGAGGCGGCTGTTATTTTAGAACATTAATATTTTAGAATGTTTTATTTCCTGAATAAAACATTCAGGAAATAAAGAATGAATCGCGTTTAATTTGTTTTTCCCTTTTTTCAAAATATTCACAAACTTGTTTAGTGTATCATGAATTGTATGATATATTACGATTGTCAAATACGTGGAAGTGAATGTGTTTTGTCGTTTAAACGCCTTTATAATGATAATGTTGATGTATTGAGTTTGCACCGCAATTCAGAGGATCTGCCGGACTTACATCACGTAAATTCATAACTTCCTAAAATACATAAAAGTAAGTGGCGTGTGAACTGGGAGAAGAAAAGAGTAATCTTTATTGTTTCATACTCAGTGTGTATCTGATATGAATAATACACTTCATCAAATTAGCCTATAATTGAAAGGATTATTAAGGCATCATATGGAATTCAAATTTAAAATCTATAAATGTTTTTTATTTAAATGTCTGAAACCTCAAATAAACATTATGTGAATAGTGAATAGTTATGATTATGAAAAGCACTGAGCGGTGATCGGACGCGCCAATGGGTTCAAATCTCATTTTGGGGGTGGAGTGGGGATGAACTGAAATGGTCATTACTTTCAATAATATAAATGTTAACAAATAAATGATTTAAATTTCTTATTAAACTTCAAAAGAAAAAACACATTCATCTTCTGGAAGAAGGGTGCCCAGTATTCAAACTCTTCATGGCGCCCCTGATGGCACCGCTCTGTCTTGCAGGCCCCGTCTTCAGACCCATTTGTCTTGGGTTAACCCACCCGCGGAAGAGGACTGAGCTCACTGGTGCCACGCCGGCTGGGTCTCTGGAGCGTTAAATTCTGCTTCTTGCTCTTTTTCTGCAGTTTTGATGTTGTCTCTGCCTTATTTGCTCTAAGATTCTACTTTTGTTTTCAAAATACAATAAAATATACATTTACATTGAAATATCCTAAAACGCTGTCACAAGCCCCGTTTCCACTGAAAGTTCCCGGAACTGTTTTTCCCAGGATCCCTTTCCCCCAGATGCGGTGTCCGTTTCCATCGGTCTAAAGTACTGTGAAGATTAGATGGGTGATCCAGGAGTGCATGCGCCTTTCCAGTTCCTGTGGGATTTCATCCTCCGAGTCTGCGTGTAATTAAGCCTGAACCTCGCTGTCAGTCCATCGGGCATATTTTTTTGATCAAATCCTTCATTTTTGTATGGAATAGCAAACGGCTCTCACTGTACGCACCGCTAAACACTTTTACAAATGGTGGTTGAAATAAAATGCTGCGTGAACTCAGCATGTTCAATGCCCAAGTGCCACCAACGAAAGGTCCTGAACTTTGAAAAAGTACTACCTCATGAGCAGGGACTTTCTGAGGGGGAGATAACCCACAACTTCATTTTGCGGTCGAAAGCCCCTCGTTCCTGTGGTGGACTACACAATGAATACACACTGAATGCCGAGTGCACTCTGTTTATAAATTAAGTGTTCTTTTAAATGGTTAAATAATGAATCCCAAAGGTTCAATAACCTCTTACTGGGGGTTCATTTATCAGTATTATGAAATGTTATATCCCAAGTATATGTTTTACTGCAAATATATTTTTGAAATGCATATTAATGTAGGTCATGCACAGAGCAGTTTTTCTTAATACTGGAATGTAGTACATAGGAATCTATAATTATTATTAATACTATATTGGACAATAAGCATGTTGGAGAATATGTGCTTCTGCTTCTTCATTCAGTCCCTCTACCCGAGTTTCTCTGAACCGTTACAGCATTGCAGCTCACTCTCCTCCACCGGCGGGGAGCTTCGGAGAGCGTGCCGGCCTCTGTGCGTCTGAGAAAAGTTTTCAGAAGCCCGGCGGAAGGTGGACAGGCGGTTTCGAAAGTTCTCTCCAGAGAAAAAGTATAGCATTGGGTCAAAGCATGAGTTGGCAGCAGCCAGGCAGAGGGTGATGACCACAGACTTCTGCATGTAAGTGACCTCCTCACAGGTGGCATAGTTGCGGGACTTGAAGTGGAGGTGCAGCGTGCGCTGTATATGATAGGGCATAAAACTGACCAAGAAAGCCAGCATCACCACAACGATCATCCGGATGGCCTTGTTACGCGTGACCCGCTGCTTGTTCACACCGTTACTGTTCCTAAGTAGAGTGCGCAAGATGCCTGCATAACACAGCAAGATAACCAGGAAGGGAATAATAAAACCCACCACCAGGGAAAAGTAATTCAGCACGACTAGTTTCTCTAGGCTGCCTGATGTGTCTGGGGGTTCGAAACACTTGGTTTTGTTTGTCTTTGGATCAGTATGCTGCCCAGAGAGGAGGAAGGGTGAGCTGGTGGTGCAAATGAAGACCCAAATGCCCACGCAAATGACCCACGCCTTCCTCTCAGAGACTAACCTCAGGTTCTGCACCGGGAACACGATGGCTAGGAAGCGGGTGAAGCTCATAGCCATCATGAAGAACACACTGCAGTAGAGGTTCACATACAGCGCGTAGGAGCTCAGGCGGCAGAGGAAGTCCCCCAGGTTCCACTGGCCTTTGTTGATGTAGTAGAGCACCCGTAGGGGCAGAGTGCTGACACACAGCAGGTCCGACACGGCCAGGTTCAGCATGTAGATGTGGAAGGCCGAGGTCTGGCGGTAGGTGCGGAGCAGCACGTAAAGCGCAAAGCCATTGCCCATCAGCCCAAAGACGGTGATGATGGAGTATGCGGTAGAATAGACTTGGTTACGGAAGTCATCAATGGATGGACACTCGGTGTCATTTAACGTTGTGTTGTGTACAGCCATTCTTGCACTGGTGTCTGAAATCAGAAAGAAAGTGTTTTCAAAATATAAATATTCAATTCAAATAAATCAACACTAAAGAGTTTTTCCACTGGCAATGCTTTCATTTTTCATTGCCCCCCCACAAAAAAAAGGCTTAGTAATTACTTACATTGCTTTTGACCCACGTTTGCTTAATAAATAATGTTAACCGATCGTTAAAAGACCCGGTGTAAATGCCCTCCAAACGCATTTAAATCCGATCGCTCAAACCTCTTTAGGAAGGTAAGTCGCATTCGCTCAACACACAATCATCTCCATTGAAACAAGGGGGCATATTACCCCCCTAACCCCCCAACAGAGCAAGGGACAATGAATACTGAACAATATAAGTCAAATGTACATCATGTGAAAATCCCCCAACAGGCAGGATCTTTACCTAACTATATCACGCTGCAGGCTGAGCAAACACATGAGCAAATAGTTTTATCATTTAGTGTCATTTGATAATTGTCCTTGACAAAACCTTCACCTTATCTTTCAGCAGGGAAGTAAGCTGTTTTCTGTGAGTGTGCGGACACTTCCAATTCATTGGTTGCTATCAGTAAATAACAGGAAGAATAACACTACACACCAGAGTGTTTATGACCATGACAATAAACTAAAATATATGATAAGAATTAACCATTTGCAATGTCGCTCAGGGGAATGGACAGTTTTTGTTCAGCTGAAATAGATGGAAGTGGATGAGACCAGAAGCCTTGACACAATCAGGTTACACGGGCCTGCTCTTATGTTCAGAGTAAGATGTGTAATCCATTTGGAGCAATGCATGATGGGGCGTGACTGAAATCAGCCTGCACACACTCAGTGTAGAAAAATAATTACATCGCCCTTGGAAAAATAATGGAGTTGGAGATTTCAAGAAAAATACGGTGACATGTCTGCAGAACACATTGTGTTTTGGAGAATGGATAGATTATTATTTGTTTCTGTCCCGTTTTATTGAATAATTAGTATACTCCATTTTAAGCAAAACGGGCTGAATGTGAGCCCCAGTACAACCCTGTGCATAGTATTTCTGAATCAGGATGGACTCGATTGGTTATCAGCTGTCTTTTTGGAAGGACATGCAAATGTGCCTAAAAAACAGAACTTAACAGAACTCAAACTTAAACTAGAACTTGGTAAAACATTTACCTTTATTTCAAATATGTTTAGGCCTGTCACTATGAGGGATTCAGACCCTTTTCAACTGCTTTCAAAAGAGACCCGATCAAGCTCAAACCGGTGAGCAACGTTTTGCTACGGTTTCCGGGTTGAACGATCAAAACGCTGTGTGACGGGTTTGAGAAACGTTCTCTTGTTCGGTGGGCGTGTCAAATATGTCAGCCCAATCAGCAGAAACATGTATATAAACCACGCGGCGTAAAAGACGCAGCTCGCACAATGGGTCCAAGGAAAGCCCTTTACAAAAGTGTCTTATAAGATATTAGAAGACATGATTGTTGTAAGAGTTTTATAGTATATACAGATTTTACCAGGCTCCGAAAATTCTTCAAAAAGAACACAAAGAATGGCCTTCTCAGCTGCCATAGGTGCAACTCTTGCGTCCTCAGAACAGGGTGTTGAACGCACCATCGTTTCCGTTTAAAAAACGTTTCGCAACATTTTGTTGAGGCTGAACGCAGCGCAGGATTATGCCTGTCAACCGGGCCAACCCCAGCCCAGGGATGAATTTCTATAAAAATATATTAAATGAGGCCTGCCACACATAAGCTGTGTCCCAATTCAGGGGCTGCATCCTTCAAAGGCCAAGGCCAATGGGGTCCCCGCGGCGCGACGAAGGCTGTCCTAATTCGAAGGGTCCTTCCAATGCGGTCTGCCATGGCCAAGTCCATGATTTTGCATGCAAGCTGTGTCTACAAATGTTTTAAACTAAAATTAAGTGTCCATAAATATGATTTCTGGAGTATTTTGTATGCATGTACTGCTAATCTTCTTAAGATTGCACCGCTGTCTTTGTGTTTCCCTTTTCTCTTGTTTTAGCCCAATTCTGGAGAAATGGGCCTGTTGTGGTGGGTTAGTCCTTTGCAGGTAAACACAAATGGGACAACTTAAAAAAACACAAAGTATGAAAATGAATTGACATCTTTGCGGAAATGTATTGTGCTGTTGTTGTTAACAGGCATGTTTATTTTCTCTGCCTTAGGATTGCAAGTGTCCTGGGACAGGTGAGGGAGTGAGTGGGAAACTTGGCTGTGGTGTGTCCTCATGGATGAGGTGTTGGGACAGAGGCATTCCTTCTTAATCACCTTCATCCCTGAGGACACACCAGGGCCAAGCCTAGCAGTGGATGAGCAGGATGAGGAGGAACCAGCTCCAGCTCCAGCCAAGAGGAAGTAGTTACATTTCTACCATAATGCTAAGATGTTTTCAGAAAGAGGGGAAAATAAATTCAATGAACTCTCATTCTCAAAAATCAAACCATAAAATATTTGAACATGCCGTTCTATGAGCTGAACCTTCAGGACGGACGGCATTTGTTTAGTTATTATATTACATACTGTCCATATTTTTTAAACAATATCTAATATCAAAATGTAATATCCATGTGTAAAAACTACAATATTTGCCAAATATTGATTTAATTTCAATAACGATATTTTAAAAATGTAAATAAACATTTGGATTTAGTGATGGTAAATATACAAACCTGATTATTGTGTAGTCTATTTAAACCAGTTCATTTAGTACTACACAATGTGCTTCATTGTTTTGTGTATTTTGCCAAATTTCAAATGGAGTCCTATACAAATCTAAAGTACTTAAAATATTTACTTAAATACGGATTAAATGTATTTCGTTACATTCCACCACTGGTTATTTGGAAAATGAAACAAACACAATGTATTGTCACAATATTATCAAGTTGTTGCTAGCTGTGTCCCGAGTGTCACGTTAAACACAAAGGAAACTGGTGCGAGGACTCAAGTGCAGATAAAAAGGATTTATTTATAAAACAAAACATAAACACAAACCAAAAACCCACGAGAATATAACGAGATAACAACGAGATAACAAGGGGGTGGGATCTAACAAAGACCCACATGTGCACACAAGCCAGGACAGGCATGTGACACCGAGAGTCTGAGGCACCCCGACTGAGCCTGGTTTCTCCCAAGGTTTATTTTTCTCCATTAGGTCTCCTGATGGGGTTTTGGTTTCCTTGACACTGTCGTACATTTAAAAGTGTACACTGTAAGTGTCTCCGGCACACAATGAATTGTGGGGTAGGCAAGGCTGTGAAGGATCCATCTGATGTATCCTTCATTTCACAGGGAAAGAAGGACACATTTGAAGGACCTTCAAATCAGGACAGCCTTTGTCGCGCTATACCAGGAGCTAAACCAGGGGTGGCGAACTCCGGTCCTGGAGCTCCTCAGTCCTGCAGAGTTCAGCTCCAACCCTGATAAAACTCACCTGCCTGTAGCTTCCTAGTAACCCTTCAGAGCTCGATTAGCTTTTTCAGGCGTGTTTGATTAGGGTTGAAGCAAAACTATGTAGGGCTGTGGTTCTACAGGACCGACGTTCGCCACCCCTGGGCTATACCTTCCACTTTAAACTGTGTCCTTAGAAGGATGCAGCCCCTGAATTGTGTCAGCAATAATTTACAAATAATGCAGTTTCACAATATCACCACAAGGTGGCATCACTAGACTTTACTCCCGGGTGTAGTGAGCGGTGAATGGGGAGTGAGTAGGGTGAGTAGGGTAGGGTATATATAACACCCATATTATATACCCAACATCAACACAAATATTATTTCACTAGACCGATATAGTTATTTTAGATATTTCTATATATAATTATTTTACATAAAATAGAAAATTTAAACAATAGGACAAAAACAATAGAGATGCAAACTAAATAAACTATGTTTTTCAGGTACAGTAGGTTTATTTCACATGTTTACACCATTTGTGGTGTGATTATCATTAATGACACGCAGGTATTTTAGGCTGCTGTCCCTTTAAAAGCTAATGCTTGGATCTAACGCTGCCTTCACCTGCAATAGGAAATTTCCTACTTCCCACTTCTGAAGTCCTGATAACGAGCTCATCGCATTCAAATTTTGACTTGAGAGGGTGATCATGTCAAATAATTTAATCATTAAACTAATATTTATGATAATTCTGATAGCACATGAAAGCAGCATCACACACTGAGTGTGGTTTTCACCGAGCTGTATACATCTCAAGCCCTACTGACTGTACTGATGTCAGATATGCCACAAGATGGGCATTTCGACAAGTGTGTGTTTGATCATTCAGGCACAAAGATAAGTGAAATATGTGCTGTCTGAGAGAGTGTTCTGGTGTGTGTCATTCAACTTACTGCACATTATAACCTGATAAACTCTGAAGATCCTTAAAGAAACGCTCTGATACCCCGCCTTAATCGATAACCAATTGAGATTGGATGGTAATTTTGTTGATGAGCTTGACTACTTTTGATTGGCTCGCGTGACAGAAGACAACTACTCTCACCCAGCCATAAAGAAACTTTAGTACAGATGAAATACAGGAAAAAACATAATTTTATATAATAATTCAGGACACTAAAATTAGAGGTAAAAATTCGGGACTGTCTTGTGAAAAACGGGAAATCTGTGACCATTACTGTTATGAGATAAGGGCCGTCAGGGTTATGAGCGCTGGAAATCTGATTATTGTTTCACTGAGAGTCGTGATGATTGCATTTGTCTCATTTGCACAACAGACTCCGTTATGAAGGAACATTTAACGTGAACTTTCCTTGCCACTGTCGCCTCTGGCTTGGCTTGCTCAGTTGGGAAAAACTATTTTTCAAATATATTTCACAATAAATCTAATTATTAAACTAAATTAACCATATAGACCAAATTACTGATCTAATTACTGATCTAAAGCCCACATTGTTACTGTATGATAATCAAAATATATTCTTTTGCATTATTTTTCTGTTTAACACTGTGAAGCTGCTTTGAAACAATCTGCATTCTTAAAAGCGCTATATAAATAAAGTTGACTTGACTTGACTTGACTTGACAACGGTAAAGTTGGCATTAAAGTGATGCTTTGGCAAATATCACATCTGATTTCACAACAGAATAAAAAAAATGTGACTTTTTACCTCTGTAAAACTGCATTCTACCACCTTAAAAATATATCTAAATTATGTCACATGCTCTCAATGCAAAATGCTGAACAGTTAGTACATGCGTTCATGAGCTCATGGCTAGATTATTGTAATGCTCTACTGGGTGGTTGCCCTGCTCGCCTAATAAACAAACTCCAGCTGGTCCAAAACGCAGCAGCTCGAGTTCTTACTAGAACCAGGAAGTACGATCATATTAGTCCAGTTCTGTCAACACTGCACTGGCTCCCTATTAAACATCGCATACATTTTAAAATCTTGCTTATTACTTATAAAGCAATAAATGGTTTATCTCCCCAGTACTTGAGTGAGCTCTTAACACATTATACTCCATCACGTCTACTGCGCTCTCTAAACTCTGACCTGCTGATAATACCTAGAATATCAAAATCAACTGCAGGCGCTCGATCCTTTTCCTATTTAGCACCTAAACTCTGGAACAGTCTTCCTAGCATTGTTCGGGAAGCAGACACACTCTGTCAGTTTAAATCTAGACTAAAAACACATCTCTTTACTATGGCATACACATAAAACACTTTTTCAATTAAATGATTATTAGGCTGCATTATCTAGGTCAGCCGGAAGCGGGAACACTTCCCATAACACCTGATGTACTCGTTACATCATCAGAAGAATGGCATCTACGCTAATGTTAGTGTCTCTGTTTATCCCGAGGTCTACTGCAGTCAGCCGGATCCAGGCCGTATCCAGATCAGACGGTGGACCTGCACCCAGATGTGACCCATGACCCTGAAGTGTCTGAGAGAGCAAGTCCCTTAAATTCCCTCTGTAAATGCATACATCATTCTCCGACATGACGACTCCAATCTATCAAATAATCTTACGAATATCTATGCATCTAATATGACTTTTGAACTGTAATGTTGCCAGAATTATAATCATACACTGTTTGTTCATCGGCCAGAGGAGAACTGAGCGACTGAGCCTGGTTTCTCCCAAGGCTTTTTTTCTCCATTCTGACCCTATCTGTGCCCCTGGAGCCCAACAGCAGTCATAATCTCATGGGTATATCTGGGGCAATAGCCAACAATACATTGTGTGGGTCAAAATTATCCATTTTTCTTTTATGCCAAAAATCATTAGGATTTTAAGATCTGTTCATGAAGATATTTAGTAAATGTCCAACTGTAAATATATCATAAATGTATTATCAGTAGTAATATGCATTGCTAAGGACTTCATTTGGACAACTTTAAAGGAGATTTCCTCAATATTTAGATTTTGTTGCACCCTCAGATTCCAGATTTTCATTATTGTCCTATCCTAACAAACCACACATCAATGGAGAGATTATTAATTCAGCTTTCAGATCTTGTATACACCTCAGTTTCAGTCAATTTAAACTCTTATGATTGGTTTTGCAGTCCAGGGTCAAAAGCCCAAATTGCTCATGTTCATCTCTAATCCCTTGGGAGGTTGATGTTAAAGAAAAACAGATAACAAACAAACTTCCACAGCAGGTACTCTACAAGTTCGACCACACAATGACCAGTTATATGTTTTCATGGGAGTTATTTTTCACAATTAGCTATTTAAATGTTGTATTCAGTGGCAGAAACAAGCTTCCAGATCTGTCAGCGAAGGGTTGAATTAAAGACGGATGTTAAAAAACCATGGCAACTGTTGAATTAACACAGGAAACAATGCGAAACTAAACCCAAAGTCCAACTCAAACACAGCCGACTGTGACCGTGACACAGCCTGATGAGCTAAAGCCAGGAGCCGCTACTGCAAATGAAAGCCTAGCGCAAAGTTCTGCCAGGAAGATTCAATATCACGTCACCAATCGCATTCAGACCTAACCAATCATGTCCTAATTCACAGAGTATAAAAGATGGTCACTTACACTTGTCTGAGTTTGCAGATGCTGACACCGACCTTACCTCCAACCTCCCCACCACCACCAGGATGGTCCCCGCCTATACCTCCAGGGGGTCGGCTACGCCCCAGCCTTCATCTTCAGGCAGGAAATGCATAGTCCGGCACCCTTGAAACGAGAGCTTAGGACAGGGCCTACGCCAAAGAACCTCTAACTAATATACTTGCTGGACTTTCAATAAACTGGTTACTTTTGCACTTCATCTGGCTTCCAAATCTTTCTGGTAGAACTAAAGGAAATACGGCTTTTGCTCTGTACAATTGGCATTTGTCATTAATATTGTACATAATCATGTACTTCACTGTATGAAACTTCTCAACTTTACTGAACATAGGGAAACATGATTGTGATTTGCACACTGAACAATGTTTTTAGTCCAAGACAGTTTGACTGTGACCTAACAATAACTTCAAATTGAAATCTATCAATCTCATTGCTACCTAAAGTCTGCATTCACATTTCACACATATACCACAGTTTATTATTAAGCATGTGCATCCATTGCAAATTCATAAATAATGATTTCATTTAAATAAGGATATTTTCTAAATGCATGTATTCAGATTCCAAAAATCAGCATACATCTTTTAATTGTGAAAAACAAATACGCAGCTAAAAAGTGTGAATTTTGTTTAAATATGTCTGATAACTGTGGAACAAGCTTTATTTAATGTATGAGATTTGGATTTAGTGATGATACATATATAAACCTGATTATTGTGCATTTAAACCACTGTGTTTAGCACTTCTACACCAATAAGCATCACATTAAGTTTATGTTATGACCAGCACATGACCAACTCATCCCTGAAGGGTCTGAGAGAGTGCGTCCATTAAACTCTGCCCTGTAAATGCTGCATCGACACGACATCCTCAATAAACCCGTCTCCGGCGTGACGAATCCAATCTTTCAAATATTCCTATCTAATAATTGCCTCACTGACACGGCATGATGGCCAGAGGAGAACTGGCACCCCGACTGAGCCTGGTTTCTCCCAAGGTTTTTTTCTCCATTCTGATCCTGAAGGAGTTTTGGTTCCTTGCCACCGTTGCCTTTGGCTTTTGGCTTGTTCCGTTGGGGACGCCTAAATATCAACTATATTACCGATCCGCCCGCACTGACACTATATGATGATTGAAATGAGCTGATGACATCACTGTTTTCTCCAGAGCGCTGCACATATTCTGTTGCATTATTTTCCTGTTAACACTGTGAAGCTGCTTTGAAACAATTGGACTTGTTAAAAGCGCTATATAAAGGTGACTTGAAAAACGAGCCACTCAGATTTGCTCCTCTAGTGACGTATAAGGGGAGCTTATTATAATATTATTAATATTAAAATTATAATTTTAACCCAAAAATGCTCAGAGAGAAAGAGACCATGTATGATATAAATGTTCGACAGGTGAAAGTCACACAGGTTCATCACAGAATGCTCATGGGTGGAGAATAAAGTATACAAATAAAGGGTAGGGTTACAAACGGACGCTGAACTTCACCACTGATAATATCTTATGCTTTTCCTCGACGCATGCCAACTGTCATTTCATTATACAGTTGCAATTTTATAACATTTAAACAATTATTTCCGAATCTGAGAATTTAAATCTAATAGGGGAGAGCGTGCACAATCCAACCCTTTCTGTCCCAGTTTGTGTAAATCCAAAAATTTGTGTAAATCATTTTCCCACATTCATTTCCCACATGTCTAGTACAGTTACGTGGTTTTGTTTCATTAATACAGTGTTTACTTATTTCGTGAATTACCCCGAAAGAATGGAAGTGAGATGTGACAACATGCCCCATTGGAGAGGTAACATGATCATATGACAGGTTAACATGTTACTTGATCTAATCTATAAATATCCAACACAAACTAAAATATTTTGTCAATAAAATACAATTATTAACTTTTTCAAATAAAATGATGACATTTTTTAATATTTAAAAATAAACACATTTTTGAGTTTGACAACAAACACACCTCAAAACACAGCTATATATCATAGTAAAACATATAATAATTAATAACTTTTGAAACATTGACTCTCAGTCATTATACACCTTTATCTCATGGTTTCTCAATATAATTAATAAAAGTTTAGAATATAATAGCGCAGTTCTCATAGGGGCTCAGTGTGACAACATGCCCCACCGGCTCCACGTGTCTTCACAATCTCAACTGTTAAATATATAAGATTACAATAATAGCTGATTTGTCTTATTTTAAATAAACACAAAACACAGAGATTGGCGCAATGTTTTCTGTAAATGGCAACGAGTAAATCCAGTGAGTTTGGTCCCTCAGGCGTGTGTAAAGGGTTGAACTGACCCCGCGTCAGTGCCCGCTCCTCTATGTGACCTCGATATAAAGTCAACTTTATTTATATAGCGCTTAATGCAATGCAGATTGTTTCAAAGCAGCTTCACAGTGTTAAACAGAATTTAATAGAACGTGATATAGTTAAATATTTAGTGAAAGCGTTGAGGTAGTCAGCAATCCTCTAATCATTCAGCTCATCATTAACAGGATGTTTTCATAAACTTTCTTACATTCAGACCTCATTAAAAGTACATCAGGCTCTGTGATTATTCGAAAATCAGCCTTCAGACAAACTTTCAAAGCAAGCATTCAGATTAGAATGATAATGTTCTTCACGAGAAGAGAAGAGAAGAGAAGAGAAGAGAAGAGAAGAGAAGAGAAGAGAAGAGAAGAGAAGAGAAGAGAAGAGAAGAGAAGAGAAGAAAGTCTGACCGTTATGTGTCCGTGTCCGGTCGCGCAGTCCGTCAGGCTTCCGTCCTTCACATACATACACACACGCACACACACACACACACAAACACACACACACTGACTGGAGACCGCAGCTTCAGATGATCGCCTCCCTTCTGCCGAGCTCAACGCCTCAAGGCACTGTAGTTTCCGGGTAATGTTTAACTGAGCACACACGCACGCACGCACGCACACACACACACACACACACACACACACACACACACACACACACACACACACACACACACACACACACACACACACACACACACATCAGGAGCAACATTTCACAACACAGCATATTAATCATGTTAATGGAGACAAACATAATAGTTCAGTGTCATTTCCACGATATAATTAGCATACAACTTTATAAAAAATATATTAATGAAAGTGTAACCGTGTTGTAAAATGTTTCCCACCTGACTGCATTATGTGCAATTATTTTCTTCATGCCATTACCAATAATACTTAAGGACAGAGTTTGATGTGTTTAATGCCAAATATTATAAGAGTCAACATAACCCTTTAGTACGAAGCCTTGACCGTGCATTTCTCTATATCTTATAGCTATAATCATTTACAGCACATAATAAAAACACATAACCAAACAAACTCAAAGTGTCATGGCGTTTCTGAAGGAAGACCTCAGTCACACCTGAAAGCTCAATAAATACGATTAATATTAATAATAACTCTACTGTGACAGATGCAAATATTCATTAATGATAAATGCGGAGCTTACAGTAACTTTACCGCAAAGCCCAGTTACAACGGCCAATCCAAAAGCGTTGTTTGCCAACTATGGTCGCACATTCCGTCGTTATCAGCACAGTTCAACCGCTCGGTGTTTGCCCAAACCATTGCAGCATCGCAGGCAGCATTGCAGGCAGCATCGCAAACAGCATCGCAGACAGCATCGCAAACAGCATCGCAGACAACATCGCAGACAACATCGCAGACAACATCGCAGACAACATCGCAGACAACATCGCAGACAGCATCACAGACAGCATCACAGACAGAATCGCAGACAACATCGCAGACAACATCGCAGACAGCATTGCAGACAGCATCGCAAACAGCATCGCAAACAGCATCGCAGCATCGCAGACAGCATCGCAGACAGCATCGCAAACAGCATCGCAGACAGCATCGCAAACAGCATCGCAGACAACATCGCAGACAACATCGCAGACAACATCGCAGACAGCATCACAGACAGCATCACAGACAGAATCGCAGACAACATCGCAGACAACATCGCAGACAGCATTGCAGACAGCATCGCAAACAGCATCGCAGACAGCATCGCAGACAGCATCAAAAACAGCATCGCAGACAGCATCAAAAACAGCATCGCAAACAGCATCACAAACAGCATCGCAGACAGCATCACAGACAGCATTGCAGACAGCATCACAAACAGCATCGCAGACAGCATCGCAGACAGCATCACAGACAGCATTGCAGACAGCATCACAAACAGCATCAGACAGCGCAGACAGCATCACAGACAGCATTGCAGACAGCATCACAGACAACATCGCAGACAGCATCGCAGACAGCATCACAGACAGCATCGCAGACAGCATCGCAGGCAGCATCACAGACAACATCGCAGACAGCATCACAGACAACATCGCAGACAGCATCGCAGACAACATCGCAGACAGCATCACAGACAACATCGCAGACAGCATCACAGACAACATCGCAGACAGCATCGCAAACAGCATCGCAGACAGCATCGCAGCATCGCAGGCAGCATCGCAGACATCATCGCAGACAACATCGCAGACAGCATCACAGACAACATCGCAGACAGCATCACAGACAACATCGCAGACAGCATCACAGACAACATCGCAGACAGCATCACAGACAACATCGCAGACAGCATCGCAGACAGCATCGCAGACAGCATCGCAGCATCGCAGGCAGCATCGCAGACATCATCGCAGACAACATCGCAGACAGCATCACAGACAACATCGCAGACAGCATCGCAGACAACATCGCAGACAGCATCACAGACAACATCGCAAACAGCATCGCAAACAGCATCGCAGACAGCATCGCAGCATCGCAGGCAGCATCACAGACAACATCGCAGACAGCATCACAGACAACATCGCAGACAGCATCACAGACAACATCGCAGACAGCATCGCAGACAACATCGCAGACAGCATCGCAGGCAGCATCACAGACAACATCGCAGACAGCATCACAGACAACATCGCAGACAGCATCGCAGACAACATCGCAGACAGCATCACAGACAACATCGCAAACAGCATCGCAAACAGCATCGCAGACAACATCGCAGACAGCATCGCAGGCAGCATCACAGACAACATCGCAGACAGCATCACAGACAACATCGCAGACAGCATCGCAGACAACATCGCAGACAGCATCGCAAACAGCATCACAGACAACATCGCAGACAGCATCGCAGACAACATCGCAGACAGCATCGCAGACAACATCGCAGACAGCATCACAGACAGCATCACAGACAGCATCACAGACAGAATCGCAGACAACATCGCAGACAGCATTGCAGACAACATCGCAGACAGCATCGCAAACAGCATCACAGACAACATCGCAGACAGCATCGCAGACAACATCGCAGACAGCATCGCGCAGACAAACATCGCAGACAGCATCGCAAACAGCATCACAGACAACATCGCAAACAGCATCACAGACAACATCGCAGACAGCATTGCAGACAACATCGCAGACAGCATCGCAAACAGCATCACAGACAACATCGCAGACAGCATCGCAGACAACATCGCAGACAGCATCGCAGACAACATCGCAGACAGCATCGCAAACAGCATCACAGACAACATCGCAAACAGCATCACAGACAACATCGCAGACAGCATTGCAGACAACATCGCAGACAGCATCGCAAACAGCATCACAGACAACATCGCAGACAGCATCGCGAACAACATCGCAGACAGCATCGCAGACAACATCGCAGACAGCATCGCAAACAGCATCACAGACAACATCGCAAACAGCATCACAGACAACATCGCAGACAGCATCGCAGCATCGCAGGCAGCATCGCAAACAGCATCACAGACAACATCGCAGACAGCATCGCAGACAACATCACAGACAACATTGCAGACAGCATCACAGACAACATCACAGACAACATTGCAGACAGCATCACAGACAACATTGCAGACAGCATCGCAGACAACATCACAGACAACATCACAGACAACATTGCAGACAGCATCACAGACAACATTGCAGGCAGCATCGCAGACAACATCACAGACAACATCGCAGACAGCATCACAGACAACATTGCAGACATTATCACAGACAACATCGCAGACAGCATCGCAGCATCGCAGACAGCATCACAGACAACATCGCAGACAGCATCGCAGCATCGCAGGCAGCATCACAGACAACATCGCAGACATTATCACAGACAACATCGCAGACAGCATCGCAGCATCGCAGACATTATCACAGACAACATCGCAGACAGCATCGCAGCATCGCAGGCAGCATCACAGACAACATCGCAGACAGCATCACAGACAACATCGCAGACAGCATCGCAGACAGCATCGCAGACAGCATCGCAGACAACATCGCAGACAACATCGCAGACAGCATCGCGGACAGCATCGCAGACAACATCGTGTCAGGGTGGGTCGCTTACAGCGGTTCAGGCTGTGGGAGAGCATTGCTATAACGTGACTATATTGCTTTGCAATAGGTAACATTTCAAAGTCAGAACCAGATCAAAACTAGTTAAGAAATAATTTGTAATAGAAAGGATTTAATTACAAAATCTCGTTATGGATACTCTTAAAATATTGACAAAATAGATGTATGAGATGATAACTTATACCATTAATCGTAACCAGCATGAATGCTACCCGAGGGATAGAAAGAAAGAGAGAGAGAGAGAGAGAGAGAGAGAGAGAGAGAGAGAGAGAGAGAGAGAGAGAGAGTCAAAGAGAACGCCCCCAAGAAGAAAGAGAGAGAGAAGAGAGCAAAGAAGAGAAGAGTCAAAGAGAACGCCCCCAAGAAGAGAGAGAGAGCCAGAGAATTAAAGAGACAGAGCAAACTTCCTTGACCATCTGAATGAAATGAGAGACATTTAAACTGACCAATCAGAGCAAACCTCCCCCACTGTCCGACAGGTGTGGCACACATTTGGCCTACAGGCCCCAACATCTCTTTGTCTTGAGGAAAGGCCCTTCAGGTAAGAGAGATGGGGGTTGAAAAACAGGGGCGTCAGACTGGGGGTAAAACCAGTACTGATCACAAGGGCCCTAAGGGGACAGAGGCAAGGCAAGGCAAGGCAAGTTTATTTATATAGCACATTTCATACACAATGGCAATTCAAAGTGCTTTACATAGAAAATGAAATTAAAATAGTGATAAGAATTAAGAATACCACGTGTAAGACTTACAAATAAAAACAGGATAATTAAAACAGTTGTAAAGAGAATTTTTAAAATAAGAAGACAATAGAAATATATAGTTGTAAAGATATTTAAAAAGAATAAAATTATTACAGTATATATAGATAAAAAATAAAATTAAAATTAAAATTAAGATGATGCATAGATTAGATAAGAGTGAATCAGTCGGACGTACAGTGGCACAGTGCTCATTCAGTAAATGCACAGCTGGACAGATGTGTTTTGAGTCTGGACGTACAGTGGCACAGTGCTCATTCAGTAAATGCACAGCTGGACAGATGTGTTTTGAGTCTGGACGTACAGTGGCACAGTGCTCATTCAGTAAATGCACAGCTGGACAGATGTGTTTTGAGTCTGGACGTACAGTGGCACAGTGCTCATTCAGTAAAGGCACAGCTGGACAGATGTGTTTTGAGTCTGGACGTACAGTGGCACAGTGCTCATTCAGTAAATGCACAGCTGGACAGATGTGTTTTGAGTCTGGACGTACAGTGGCACAGAGCTCATTCAGTAAAGGCACAGCTGGACAGATGTGTGTTGAGTTTGGACGTGCAGTGGCACAGTGCTCATTCAGTAAAGGCACAGCTGGACAGATGTGTTGAGTCTGGACGTACAGTGGCACAGTGCTCATTCAGTAAAGGCACAGCTGGACAGATGTGTGTTGAGTTTGGACGTACAGTGGCACAGTGCTCATTCAGTAAAGGCACAGCTGGACAGATGTGTTTTGAGTCTGGACGTACAGTGGCACACAGTGCTCATTCAGTAAAGGCACAGCTGGACAGATGTGTTTTGAGTCTGGACGTACAGTGGCACAGAGCTCATTCAGTAAAGGCACAGCTGAACAGATGTGTTTTGAGTCTGGACGTACAGTGGCACAGTGCTCATTCAGTAAAGGCACAGCTGGACAGATGTGTTTTGAGTCTGGATGTACAGTGGCACAGTGCTCATTCAGTAAAGGCACAGCTGAACAGATGTGTTTTGAGTCTGGACGTACAGTTGCACAGTGCTCATTCAGTAAAGGCACAGCTGAACAGATGTGTTTTGAGTCTGGACGTACAGTGGCACAGTGCTCATTCAGTAAAGGCACAGCTGGACAGATGTGTTTTGAGTCTGGACGTACAGTGGCACAGTGCTCATTCAGTAAAGGCACAGCTGGACAGATGTGTTTTGAGTCTAGATTTGAATGTGGCTACTGTTGGAGCACATCTGATCTCTTCTGGAAGCTGGTTCAGCTGCGGCTGGCACAATAGCTGAACGCAGACTCTCCTTGCTTTGAGTGAACTCTTGGTATTTCTAGCTGACTTGATCCTGATGATCTGAGTGATCTGATGGGTTTGTATTTAATCAGCATATCTGCAATGTATTGAGGTCCTAGGTCATTGAGTGATTTATAAACAAGTAATAATACTTTAAAATTGATCCTAAATGTAACTGTAAGCCAGTGTAAAGACCTGAGGACTGGCGTGATATGGTCATATTTTCTTGTTCTGCTCAGAATCCTGGCCGCAGCGTTCTGTATGAGCTGCAGCTGTCTAATGGTCTTTTTGGGAAGGCCGGTGAGAAGACCATTACAATAGTCCACCCTGCTGGTGATGAAAGCATGAGCGAGTTTCTCTAAATCTTGCCTGGAAACAAAGCATCTAATTCTTGCAATATTTTTCAGATGATAGTAAGCTGATTTAGTTATTGCTTTGACATGACTATTGAAACTCAGGTCTGACTCCAAAATCACACCAAGATTCCTGACTTGATTTTTTGTTATTAGACCTTTAGCCTCAAGATATGCGTTCACCTTGAGAATTTCATCTTTGGTTCCAAATGTAATGATTTCAGTTTTGTTTTTGTTTAACTGGAGATAGTTTTGGCTCATCCATCTGTTAACTTCATCAATGCATTTGCACAGGGAGTCAATGGGGCTATAGACATTAGGTGATAGTGATCAGTAGATCTGGGTGTCGTCAGCATAGCTGTGGTAAGCCATTTGGTTCTCTCTCATTATTTGGCTCAGTGGCAGCATGTACAGGTTGAATAGGAGTGGTGCTAGAATTGACCCTTGTGGGACTCCGCAAGTCATGGATGTCCAGTCAGACTTATGGTCACCTATACTCACATAATAACCTCTTCCTTCTAAGTACGACCTAAACCATTTAAGGACCATCCCAGAAAGTCCGACCCAGTTTTCCAGCCTGTCAAGAAGTATGTTATGGTCAACTGAGGTCGAGTAGCACCAGAATTGATGTTTTGCCTGTATCTGTATTGAGGCGAATATCATTTATTATCTTTATAAGTGCTGTTTCTGTGCTGTGATGTGGTCGGAAACCAGATTAAAAATTGTCAAAGTATCCGTTTGAGCTTAAGAATTTGTTCAGCTGACTGAAGACAACTTTTTCAATGATCTTGCCTATGAAGGGGAGATTTGAGATTGGTCGGTAGTTGTTCAATATGGAGTTATCCAGATTTCTTTTTCAGAAGAGGCTTAACTACTGCGGTTTTAAGGGAGTTTGGAAAATTCCAATTGAGAAGTGATGAGTTTACCACTTCTAGCAGATCTGCTTCTAAACAGTTAAACACACTTTTGAAAAAAGAAGTGGGGAGTGTGTCAAGGAGGCAGGTTGATGTTTTAAGGTGCTGTACCGTTTCTTCTAAAATTTTACAATCAATCGCTTCGAAATCAGACATAGTAACTTTCTGAGGCTGTGGTCTGATCTGCCTAAACCCAGCGCAACTCAAGGATGTGCTGATCGACTTCCTGATATTATTTATTTTCTCTGAGAAGAAGGAAGCAAACTCACTGCATTTGCTGTCAGAGAGCATTTCACTGGGAATGTGACTCGGGGGGTTTGTTAGTCTCTCTACAGTAGCAAAAAGAGTGCGCGTGTTGTTTATGTATATGTTTATAATATTTGAGAAGAAGGTCTGTCTAGCTTTGCCTAGCTCCACATTGAAATCATGAAGGCTGTCTTTATAGATGTTATAATGGATTATAAGTTTTGTCTTCCGCCACATGCGTTCAGATTTCCTGCATTGTCTTTTCATTATTTGCACTGCTGTTGAGTTTCTCCAAGGTGCTTTCTGTCTTCCACTCTTTTTCTTGACTTTCTCAGGAGCAATATCATCAATTACTCTCTTAACTTTTGAGTTAAAGGAGTCAAGGAGAGAATCAACAGAGTCTGCAGATATGCTTGGTGTTAGAGATATAGCCTTCATAAATAGCTCACTAGTGTTCTCATTTAAGCTTCTTTTTGACAGCGACAGATCTAGCTTCAATGGCAGGAGAGATTGAAATATCAAAGAAAATACAGAAATGATCAGACAATGCTACATCTTTAACAACAATTGATGAAATGTTTAGACCCTTGCTGATAAGTAAATCTAGAGTGTGTCCACGATTGTGTGTGGGACCATGTACATGCTGTGTCAAATCAAAAGTGTTAAGAACAGTCATGAGCTCTTTTGTTGTACTGGATTCAGCATTGTCTATGTGAATGTTAAAATCCCCAGCAATGGCAAAACAATCAAACTCTGAGGAGATTATTGATAACAGCTGTGTAAAGTCCTCAGTAAAGGATGGAGAGTATTTTGGAGGCCTGTAAACAATGATTTACAGGCCATTCTTCAACACATCTTCACAACACAAATGGCACTGTAAAAAGTGCTATATTAATAAAGGTGACATCTTTTGACATTCTTTTGTGTTCAGCAGAAGAAAGAAACTTGTACAGGTTTGGAACAATTTGAACCATTTTTGGTTGAACTATCCCTTTAATTGTTTTATGTTTTTACATTTATTTTTTTTAGCTCAGTTTTTAGCATGCAGTGGAAAGACAACTTTGCAAAAAGTTAATTGAATGGATGTTAAGTGTGTCAGTATGAAGTTTCATTGGCACAACAAAAATGAACAGTTTGTAATGATTTGTCAAAGTTTGTTATATGAAAAATACCATGAGTGTATAAAATGAGGAAAATGACTCGAGACTTGACTTAAACGGTATGACTCAAGAATGACTTTACAACAACTCAAGTAATTATAGTATTTTTTAATATTATCTTGCCTTTCAGTTAGGAGGGTTTGTGTGTACATGTAGTAATGCATCTGCAGTCAACATTTACTGTATAACAATAGACGATGGGAAATCATGCAATCATGTCAGATTTATGTGTATGGCCCTTTTCACAATATACACTGTTTTAAAACAGTATTGCAGAAAACCTTGATGTTAATGTTTCAATTAATGTATTACAATATTGCTTACTGTTACTCTCTAAAAAAGTAACTATATGCATTACTTAGTTACTTTTTATGTAAAGTAATGTGTTATGTTACTTTTGTGTTACATTTTCAGGGTTGCCAAATCCCGCCCAACTGCTACTCAAAACTAGCCCAGAACTCACATTTCGGGATCTAAACATCACATTATTGGGGTTGCATATAAAAGGACCAGCGACACCAGTGAAGGACGAGAGAGGACCAGGCCTGGACTTTATGTTGTATTTTATTTATGTTTTATTATGTGTGTGCGTGGCAGTCGTCTGCGAGTGGCTGCCCGCGGTTTACTTTCGTTTAGTGTTTATTCATTTGAGAAAAGTTGTTAAATGTTCGCCGGTTCCTGCCTCCTTCCTTCCCATATCAACGAACTGCGTTACAATATACAATAAAAATAAAAATATATATATTGTATTCAGACACCTTCAACATTTCCTCACATTATCATTTTATTTGCTATAGTTTAGAAAATGTTAAAGAAATTTGACAAGAGTTAAACTGAATAAACTCATCTTGATAAATGTCTCTTTGATAGAAAGGGATGTAATGGATTACAGTCAACCAAAAATGATTCAATTCAATTCAATTCAATTCAAATATATTTGTATATACACAATACACATTGTTTCAAAGCAGCTTTACAGAAAGTGCATTTCATAAATGTACATTGAAAAATGTTAGAAAAAGTTAATCAATCATGTATTAATTTAGGCCATAACAGCGCTGGCGTTGAGTCGTCTCATCACAGGTGTTGGGGCATCTGAAGTCTCCATGAGAGGCTGGATACAAACTGGAGCTGACCAACTATTTACCTCGGGACTAGTGTCCTGAGATCACAACAGAAAAGCAGATGGGAAATAATTAGCATAGCTGACAACTATATATATTCAGACAACTGTTAATATGACAATATTTACACATCTGTCAGTGCTGTGTTGGGCCAGCCTCAGTGCCAGCTGTAGCCTCCTGAACATCCTGTCAGCCAGACTCATGCACACCTGAACTTTAGTATTTCCCCACACTCGCTGCAGGCTCTTCAGTTCCTGTTGGTTTTTTGGCACTTCATATAAGCGGCTAATCCTTTACCTCGCCACTCTCTGTAAATTTCTTCCCACTGGAAAAGACTGTCCCTCTAGTCAAATCTAATCTGTTTGCTGTATTACTGATTGAAATGCCTCCTTCTAGAATTTGACTACCTTTTCTCTCAAATCAGTTGATATTTCACTGGTTTTGGCCATCCTTCTGTTAGACTGTCTTACAAATGAATTAGGTTAAATAGTTGTCAGCTGTTAAATTTAAGAACACAATCAGATAATACTGATTTAGCTCAACCAATGACCAAGCAATGCTTCATTTAGTTTAATCTGTGGGGTCAAAGGTCACATTAGCAATTAAAGAACAAACACTTCAGCAAAACATTCTCTCCTCAAAGTGTGGGAATAATTTTGGTCCCACATGTTTATCAGTTTCACTGGTAGTCACTGTATGACGAGTTTATGGGTATAATATGTCACAGATTACTTTATTTTGCTCTCCTTACCTCATAAATTAACTAAAGTGTCCTGACCCACTAGAGGAACATCATATCTGTGTCTGAATAATTTTTGGTTTGACTGTATGTACAGGTCCTTCTTAAAAAATTAGCATATTGTGATTAAAGTTCATTATTTTCCATAATGTAATGATACAAATTAAACTTTCATATATTTTAGATTCATTGCACACCAACTGAAATATTTCAGGTCTTTTATTGTTTTAATACTGATGATTTTGGCATACAGCTCATGAAAACCCAAAAATCTAAAACAATTAGCATATTTCATCCGACCAATAAACGAAAAGTGTTTTTAATACAAAAAAGTCAATCTTCAAATAATTATGTTGAGTTATGCACTCAATACTTGGTGGGGAATCCTTTTGCAGAAATGACAGCTTCACTGCGGCGTGGCATGGAGGCGATCAGCCTGTGGCACTGCTGAGGTGTTATGGAGGCCCAGGATGCTTCGATAGCGGCCTTAAGCTCATCCAGAGTGTTGGGTCTTGCGTCTCTCAACTTTCTCTTCACAATATCCCACAGATTCTCTATGGGGTTCAGGTCAGGAGAGTTGAGCACAGTAATACCATGGTCAGTAAACCATTAACCAGTGGTTTTGGCACTGTGAGCAGGTGCCAGGTCGTGCTGAAAAACGAAATCTTCATCTCTATAAAGCTTTTCAGCAGATGGAAGCATGAAGTGCTCCAAAATCTCCTGATAGCTAGCTGCATTGACCCTGCCCTTGATAAAACACAGTGGCCCAACACCAGCAGCTGACATGGCACCCCAGACCATCACTGACTGTGGGTACTTGACACTGGACTTCAGGCATTTTGGCATTTCCTTCTCCCCAGTCTTCCTCCAGACTCTGGCACCTTGATTTCCCAATGACATGCAAAATTTGAGCGCCAGTCCAGTGCTGCTTCTCTGTAGCCCAGGTCAGGCGCTTCTGCCGCTGTTTCTGGTTCAAAAGTGTCTTGACCTGGGGAATGCGGCACCTGTAGCCCATTTCCTGCACACGCCTGTGCACGGTGGCTCTGGATGTTTCTACCCAGACTCAGTCCACTGCTTCCGCAGGTCCCCAAGGTCTGGAATCGGTCCTTCTCCACAATCTTCCTCAGGGTCCGGTCACCTCTTCTCGTTGTGCAGCGTTTTTTGCCACACTTTTTCCTTCCCACAGACTTCCCACTGAGGTGCCTTGATCCAGCACTCTGGGAACAGCCTATTGGTTCAGAAATGTCTTTCTGTGTCTTACCCTCTCGCTTGAGGGTGTCAATGATGGCCTTCTGGACAGCAGTCAGGTCGGCAGTCTTACCCATGATTGCGGTTTTGAGTAATGAACCAGGCTGGGAGTTTTTAAAAGCCTCAGGAATCTTTTGCAGGTGTTTAGAGTTAATTAGTTGATTCAGATGATTAGGTTAATAGCTCGTTTAGAGAACCGTCTCATGATATGCCAATTTTTTGAGATAGGAATTTTGGGTTTTCAAAAATTATGAAAGTTTAATTTTTATCATTACATTATGGAAAATAATGAACTTTTGTCACAATATGCTATTTTTTTAGAAGGACCTGTATATCTATATACTGTTGTTGTTGTTGTTGTTGTTGTTTTCTTTCTTTACTTTTCTGCTTTTAGGCACTTTGAGATCAACCCTGAACATGGCTCAAGATCCAAGAAAGGGAAAGTGACTTCCAAGACAAAAAGTACAGTACTGTGAAATATATTTCAGAAAATCTGTTTTCAGTCCATATTTGGAGATTTACGTAATTATGGTTGCTTTATTGTTCATTGATAACTATTTACTGCATGTTAAATATTGACATTTCAATTTTCAGCTTTTTTCCATAAACAAATAATGTTTTAAAACTCAAGGTATGTTATTTTTCATTTCCTTTGTCATATCAAATAATGTAATAACCCAAATGTATGATATTTTGTAATTGTTAAGTTACAGTATTATGCAGTAATTTACTGTACATTTACAGCGTTTCTGCTGGCAGTCCCTTTGACCTCATGCATAGTTTTAGTTCTGATATGTATTTTCCAGCTGTTTGGCCTTATATAGACAAGTATGTACCTTTCCAAAACAATGTCTAATCAGTTTAACTTGTCACAGGTGTGTGGAATATCTCTTAGACGATCCAGAGAAATGAACTAGAACTCAAGTGTCATGCTAATGAAGGGGTCCAAAGACTTCCTGAACATAGAGTTTTATGGGTTTTAACTCTTTCAAACCTGTATGACCTGTTCTGCATTATGTTTGCTTCCTCGGAAGAGAGACATCTGATATGAGTCACACACTTAATACACACATTTCAAGACTCATTTCAAGAACTGAAGCACATTGCATTTGACTATATTAAATAATATATATATATATATATATTTTTTAATTTTCATTATCAAGTTACACAAACAAAATGTGAAATATATCTTTCTACAGTGTCCTTTTTCAGATTATCTTCAGACCAGAAACCTTCTTCCTCATCTAATACCTTTCCTAATGGTTCACCTGCCATTGAGAGTCCTGTCAGCTCTATGAAGCAGGAGATTCATCTCGAGTACTGTGACGATCCTGCGTCTTCCTATTGGGCAGAATGGGAGAGCTTCCGATTGGGTCTCCTGTTAATTGATAATTAACTTGAGTGTGTGTGTATATAAGTGTGTGTGTGTGTCTCATTAAGGGGTCTCCATGCTGGGTGTAAGCACTTTCTGATTATTTTCTCATTTGTTAGACCGTTGTTTGTTGTTGATCTCTGTTTTGGTGTCTTTTTGCACAGTTTAATAAAACACTTTTCTTTGATTAGACCTTTGTTGTCCGATCCCCCTTTTATGTTGCGACTCGAAACAAGCGGGTCGTAACATAAAATTGGGCACTCGTCCAGGATGCTACATGCTTAAGTAAATGCATTATTCTTCGGTGCGTAATTTATGTAAATGAGCAGACTTCAGGTAGTTATAGTGTTCTCAGTTGGGTTTTATAATCCTTCCATCGAGGCACTATTTGTTATTTTGCCTTTCTTATTTTTGAAAGTTATTCTGGGCGGAGGTTTTAAATCTCTGTCGGGGGTACGCTTCAGGTTTTTGGTTTCATTACCAATTGTCCGTGAGTTCAGCGTTTAAAGCTACCTCGAGTCCAGTACACCTTTGAAGAGCAGGTAGGTTAGTTAGTTTTGCATTTATAGTTAGCTGGAGTCTCTCATTTTCATATAAGATGGCACTGTTGTTGTCTTTTTCTGTATCTGTGTTTATGATGCCTACCGAGGTTGAAGATAATTTGAGAACCGACTTGTGGTAAGTCTTTATTTATCTTAACTACGGTGGCTTAGACTTGGAGCCCGGATATATGACGATTCCTGACGAAGTGGCTGATGGGATTTGTATTTCTCTAGTGTGCTCTAGTGTTAGAATCTCACGTGTTAGCTTAGCGGCATCTCGCGAGTGTTTGTATTATTGTATTGTCTCCGGCGTAATGACTCCGATATTTCAAATGATTTATTTTTAATAATTATTTAATCGATCCATCATCCTCAATAAACCCGTCTCCGGCGTGTTGCCTCAGATCTTTCAAATATTCAGATCGATTATGACCTCTGACCTTTAAAATTGCCAGAATAATAATAATAATAATACGCTGTTTGTTAATTGGCCAGAGGAGAACTGCCCCCTCGACTGAGCCTGGTTTCTCCCAAGGTTTATTTTTCTCCATAACAACTAATGATCAGAAACTTTAAGAGACGCTGATGAAAGTTGTGAAAACTGCGTTGTTCGAGCGGGGTGTTTTAGAGATAAGAGCTCACGTTATTGAACCGGATGTATCTTTAACCTCTGCTCTTTGTGGTCGTGATCGAAACGTGAAGTTTAGTGAGATGTCGTTATAAGAGAAACAACTGTGTGTTGATGCTGAAAGATTTCGTGCTGAGCGTGATGCGTGTGCACTTGAAGAGAGAGAATTAGAAAATTATTCAGAATTAAAGAAGTTACAACAACTGTTTGAGATGCGAAGAATGGAGTTACAGTTTAAAAAAGAAAAGGAGGAAAGATAATTTCAGTTAAAAAAACTTGAGCTAGAATGCAAATCCAGCTGAAACTCAAATCCACGCGTCACCTGTTGAGGCCAGGTTTGCTGCACACATTAGATTAGTGCCGCCACTTTTAAAGAAGGAAGTGGAGTAATATTTCCAACATTTTGAACTTGTTGCAGAGTCTTTGAGATGGCCAAAACAGTTTTGGACATTACTCTTGCAATATGTATTAGTAGGGAGAGCACACAAAATGTATTCAGCGTTGACTATGGAACAAAGTGGTGATTATGATGTTGTTAAGTCTGCTGTTTCACATGCTTATGAGTTGGAACCTGAGGCATATCGCCAGAAATTCAGGAGTCATTTTAAGACTGAGAAGGGCACTTTTCTGGAGTTCGCTAGAGAAAAAGAAAATCTGTTTGATCGTTGGTGTTCCTCTTTAAAAGTTAGGCAAGGCAAGTTTATTTATATAGCACATTTCATACACAATGGCAATTCAAAGTGCTTTACATAGAAAATTAAATTAAAACCGTGATACGAAAAAAGAATACCACGTGTCAGAATTAAAAATAAAAACAGGATAATTAAAACAGTTGTAAATATAATTTTTTAAATAAGAAGAAATAGAAATATACAGTTGTAAAGATAATTAAAAAGAATAAAATTATTACAGTATATATAGATAAAAAATAAAATAAAAAATAATAAAGATGATGCATAGATTAGATTAGGTGCAATCAGTGGGATGTACAGTGGCACAGAGCTCATTCAGTAAATGCACAGCTGGACAGATGTGTTTTGAGTCTGGATGTACAGTGGCACAGAGCTCATTCAGTAAATGCACAGCTGGACAGATGTGTTTTGAGTCTGGACGTACAGTGGCACAGTGCTCATTCAGTAAATGCACAGCTGGACAGATGTGTTTTGAGTCTGGACGTACAGTGGCACAGTGCTCATTCAGTAATGCACAGCTGGACAGATGTGTTTTGAGTCTGGACGTACAGTGGCACAGTGCTCATTCAGTAAAGGCACAGCAGTACAGATGTGTTTTGAGTCTGGACGTACAGTGGCACAGTGCTCATTCAGTAAAGGCACAGCTGGACAGATGTGTTTTGAGTCTGGACGTACAGTGGCACACAGTGCTCATTCAGTAAAGGCACAGCTGGACAGATGTGTTTTGAGTCTGGACGTACAGTGGCACAGTGCTCATTCAGTAAAGGCACAGCTGGATAGATGTGTTTTGAGAATGGACGTACAGTGGCACAGTGCTCATTCAGTAAAGGCACAGCTGGACAGATGTGTTTTGAGTCTGGACGTACAGTGGCACACAGTGCTCATTCAGTAAATGCACAGCTGGACAGATGTGTTTTGAGTCTGGACGTACAGTGGCACAGTGCTCATTCAGTAAATGCACAGCTGGACAGATGTGTTTTGAGTTTGGACGTACAGTGGCACAGTGCTCATTCAGTAAAGGCACAGCTGGACAGATGTATTTTGATTCTGGACGTACAGTGGCACAGTGCTCATTCAGTAAAGGCACAGCTGGACAGATGTGTTTTGAGTCTGGACGTACAGTGGCACAGTGCTCATTCAGTAAAGGCACAGCTGGACAGATGTGTTTTGAGTCTGGACGTACAGTGACACAGTGCTCATTCAGTAAAGGCACAGCTGGACAGATGTGTTTTGAGTCTGGACGTACAGTGGCACAGTGCTCATTCAGTAAAGGCACAGCTGGACAGATGTGTTTTGAGTCTGGACGTACAGTGGCACAGAGCTCATTCAGTAAATGCACAGCTGGACAGATGTCTTTTGAGTCTGGACGTACAGTGGCACAGAGCTCATTCAGTAAATGCACAGCTGGACAGATGTGTTTTGAGTCTGGACGTACAGTGGCACAGTGCTCATTCAGTAAATGCACAGCAGTACAGATGTGTTTTGAGTCTGGGCGTACAGTGGCACAGTGCTCATTCAGTAAATGCACAGCTGGACAGATGTGTTTTGAGTCTGGACATACAGTGGCACACAGTGCTCATTCAGTAAAGGCACAGCTGGACAGATGTGTTTTGAGTCTGGACGTACAGTGGCACAGTGCTCATTCAGTAAAGGCACAGCTGGACAGATGTGTTTTGAGTCTGGGCGTACAGTGGCACAGTGCTCATTCAGTAAATGCACAGCTGGACAGATGTGTTTTGAGTCTGGACGTACAGTGGCACAGTGCTCATTCAGTAAAGGCACAGCTGGACAGATGTGTTTTGAGTCTGGACATACAGTGGCACAGTGCTCATTCAGTAAATGCACAGCTGGACAGATGTGTTTTGAGTCTGGGCGTACAGTGGCACAGTGCTCATTCAGTAAAGGCACAGCTGGACAGATGTGTTTTGAGTCTGGACATACAGTGGCACAGTGCTCATTCAGTAAATGCACAGCTGGACAGATGTGTTTTGAGTCTGGGCGTACAGTGGCACAGTGCTCATTCAGTAAAGGCACAGCAGTACAGATGTGTTTTGAGTCTGGACGTACAGTGGCACAGTGCTCATTCAGTAAAGGCACAGCTGGACAGATGTGTTTTGAGTCTGGACGTACAGTGGCACAGTGCTCATTCAGTAAAGGCACAGCTGGACAGATGTGTTTTGAATCTGCACGTACAGTGGCACAGTGCTCATTCAGTAAAGGCACAGCAGTACAGATGTGTTTTGAGTCTGGGCGTACAGTGGCACAGTGCTCATTCAGTAAAGGCACAGCTGGACAGATGTGTTTTGAGTCTGGACGTACAGTGGCACAGTGCTCATTCAGTAAATGCACAGCTGGACAGATGTGTTTTGAGTCTGGACGTACAGTGGCACAGTGCTCATTCAGTAAAGGCACAGCAGTACAGATGTGTTTTGAGTCTGGACGTACAGTGGCACAGTGCTCATTCAGTAAAGGCACAGCTGGACAGATGTGTTTTGAGTCTGGACAGTGACACAGTGCTCATTCAGTAAAGGCACAGCAGTACAGATGTGTTTTGAGTCTGGACGTACAGTGGCACAGTGCTCATTCAGTAAAGGCACAGCTGGACAGATGTGTTTTGAGTCTGGACGTACAGTGGCACAGAGCTCATTCAGTAAATGCACAGCTGGACAGATGTGTTTTGAGTTTGGACGTACAGTGGCACAGAGCTCATTCAGTAAATGCACAGCTGGACAGATGTGTTTTGAGTCTGGGCGTACAGTGGCACAGTGCTCATTCAGTAAAGGCACAGCTGGACAGATGTGTTTTGAGTCTGGACGTACAGTGGCACGGTGCTCATTCAGTAAAGGCACAGCTGGACAGATGTATTTTGATTCTGGACGTACAGTGGCACGGTGCTCATTCAGTAAAGGCACAGCTGGACAGATGTGTTTTGAGTCTGGACGTACAGTGGCACAGTGCTCATTCAGTAAAGGCACAGCTGGACAGATGTGTTTTGAGTCTGGACGTACAGTGACACAGTGCTCATTCAGTAAAGGCACAGCTGGACAGATGTGTTTTGAGTCTGGACGTACAGTGGCACACAGTGCTCATTCAGTAAAGGCACAGCTGGGCAGATGTGTGTTGAGTCTGGACGTACAGTGGCACAGTGCTCATTCAGTAAAGGCACAGCTGGACAGATGTGTTTTGAGTCTGGACGTACAGCGGCACAGTGTTCATTCAGTAAAGGCACAGCTGGACAGATGTGTTTTGAGTCTAAACGTACAGTGGCACAGTCCTCATTCAGTAAATGCACAGCTGGACAGATGTGTTTTGAGTCTGGGCGTGCGGCACAGTGCTCATTCAGTAAAGGCACAGCTGGACAGATGTGTTTTGAGTCTGGACGTACAGTGGCACAGTGCTCATTCAGTAAAGGCACAGCTGGACAGATGTGTTTTGAGTCTGGACGTACAGCGGCACAGTGTTCATTCAGTAAAGGCACAGCTGGACAGATGTGTTTTGAGTCTGGACGTACAGCGGCACAGTGCTCATTCAGTAAAGGCACAGCTGGACAGATGTGTTTTGAGTCTGGACGTACAGTGGCACAGTGCTCATTCAGTAAAGGCACAGCTGGACAGATGTGTTTTGAGTCTGGACGTGCAAGCGGCACAGTGTTCATTCAGTAAAGGCACAGCTGGACAGATGTGTTTTGAGTCTGGACGTACAGTGGCACAGTGCTCATTCAGTAAAGGCACAGCTGGACAGATGTGTTTTGAGTCTGGTCGTACAGTGGCACAGAGCTCATTCAGTAAATGCACAGCTGGACAGATGTGTTTTGAGTCTGGACGTACAGTGGCACAGTGCTCATTCAGTAAAGGCACAGCTGGACAGATGTGTTTTGAGTCTGGTCGTACAGTGGCACAGAGCTCATTCAGTAAATGCACAGCTGGACAGATGTGTTTTGAGTCTGGTCGTACAGTGGCACAGTGCTCATTCAGTAAAGGCACAGCTGGACAGATGTGTTTTGAGTCTGGACGTACAGTGGCACAGTGCTCATTCAGTAAATGCACAGCTGGACAGATGTGTTTTGAGTCTGGACGTACAGTGGCACAGAGCTCATTCAGTAAATGCACAGCTGGACAGATGTGTTTTGAGTCTGGACGTACAGTGGCACACAGTGCTCATTCAGTAAAGGCACAGCTGGACAGATGTGTTTTGAGTCTGGACGTACAGTGGCACAGTGCTCATTCAGTAAAGGCACAGCTGGACAGATGTGTTTTGAGTCTGGACGTACAGTGGCACAGTGCTCATTCAGTAAAGGCACAGCTGGACAGATGTGTTTTGAGTCTGGACGTACAGTGGCACAGAGCTCATTCAGTAAAGGCACAGCTGGACAGATGTGTTTTGAGTCTGGGCGTACAGTGGCACAGAGCTCATTCAGTAAAGGCACAGCTGGACAGATGTGTTTTGAGTCTGGACGTACAGTGGCACAGTGCTCATTCAGTAAAGGCACAGCTGGACAGATGTGTTTTGAGTCTGGACGTCACGGTGGCACAGAGCTCATTCAGTAAATGCACAGCTGGACAGATGTGTTTTGAGTCTGGGCGTACAGTGGCACAGTGCTCATTCAGTAAAGGCACAGCAGTACAGATGTGTTTTGAGTCTGGATGTACAGTGGCACAGTGCTCATTCAGTAAAGGCACAGCTGGACAGATGTGTTTTAAGTCTGGGCGTCACGGTGGCACAGAGCTCATTCAGTAAATGCACAGCTGGACAGATGTGTTTTGAGTCTGGACGTACAGTGGCACAGTGCTCATTCAGTAAAGGCACAGCTGGACAGATGTGTTTTGAGTCTGGACGTACAGTGGCACAGTGCTCATTCAGTAAAGGCACAGCTGGACAGATGTGTTTTAAGTCTGGACGTACAGTGGCACAGTGCTCATTCAGTAAAGGCACAGCTGGACAGATGTGTTGATTCTGGACGTACAGTGGCACACAGTGCTCATTCAGTAAAGGCACAGCTGGACAGATGTGTTTTAAGTCTGGACGTACAGTGGCACAGTGCTCATTCAGTAAAGGCACAGCTGGACAGATGTGTTGATTCTGGACGTACAGTGGCACAGTGCTCATTCAGTAAAGGCACAGCTGGACAGATGTGTTTTAAGTCTGGACGTACAGTGGCACAGTGCTCATTCAGTAAAGGCACAGCTGGACAGATGTGTTTTAAGTCTGGACGTACAGTGGCACAGTGCTCATTCAGTAAATGCACAGCTGGACAGATGTGTTTTGAGTCTGGACGTACAGTGGCACAGTGCTCATTCAGTAAAGGCACAGCTGGACAGATGTGTTTTGAGTCTGGACATACAGTGGCACAGAGCTCATTCAGTAAAGGCACAGCTGGACAGATGTGTTTTGAGTCTGGGACGTACAGTGGCACACAGTGCTCATTCAGTAAAGGCACAGCTGGACAGATGTGTTTTGAGTCTGGACGTACAGTGGCACACAGTGCTCATTCAGTAAATGCACAGCTGGACAGATGTGTTTTGAGTCTGGACGTACAGTGGCACAGTGCTCATTCAGTAAAGGCACAGCTGGACAGATGTGTTTTGAGTCTGGACATACGGTGGCACAGAGCTCATTCAGTAAATGCACAGCTGGACAGATGTGTTTTGAGTCTGGACGTACAGTGGCACAGTGCTCATTCAGTAAAGGCACAGCTGGACAGATGTGTTTTAAGTCTGGACGTACAGTGGCACAGTGCTCATTCAGTAAAGGCACAGCTGGACAGATGTGTTGATTCTGGACGTACAGTGGCACACAGTGCTCATTCAGTAAAGGCACAGCTGGACAGATGTGTTTTGAGTCTGGACGTACAGTGGCACAGTGCTCATTCAGTAAATGCACAGCTGGACAGATGTGTTTTGAGTCTGGACGTACAGTGGCACACAGTGCTCATTCAGTAAAGGCACAGCTGGGCAGATGTGTGTTGAGTCTGGACGTACAGTGGCACAGTGCTCATTCAGTAAAGGCACAGCTGGACAGATGTGTTTTGAGTCTGGACGTACAGCGGCACAGTGTTCATTCAGTAAAGGCACAGCTGGACAGATGTGTTTTGAGTCTAAACGTACAGTGGCACAGTCCTCATTCAGTAAATGCACAGCTGGACAGATGTGTTTTGAGTCTGGACGTACAGCGGCACAGTGCTCATTCAGTAAAGGCACAGGTGGACAGATGTGTGTTGAGTCTGGACGTACAGTGGCACAGTGATCATTCAGTAAAGGCACAGCTGGACAGATGTGTTTTGAGTCTGGACGTACAGTGGCACAGTGCTCATTCAGTAAAGGCACAGCTGGACAGATGTGTTTTGAGTCTGGGCGTACAGCGGCACAGTGTTCATTCAGTAAAGGCACAGCTGGACAGATGTGTTTTGAGTCTGGGACGTACAGTGGCACAGTGCTCATTCAGTAAAGGCACAGCTGGACAGATGTGTTTTGAGTCTGGTCGTACAGTGGCACAGAGCTCATTCAGTAAATGCACAGCTGGACAGATGTGTTTTGAGTCTGGACGTACAGTGGCACAGTGCTCATTCAGTAAAGGCACAGCTGGACAGATGTGTTTTGAGTCTGGTCGTACAGTGGCACAGAGCTCATTCAGTAAATGCACAGCTGGACAGATGTGTTTTGAGTCTGGTCGTACAGTGGCACAGTGCTCATTCAGTAAAGGCACAGCTGGACAGATGTGTTTTGAGTCTGGACGTACAGTGGCACAGTGCTCATTCAGTAAAGGCACAGCTGGACAGATGTGTTTTGAGTCTGGACGTACAGTGGCACAGAGCTCATTCAGTAAATGCACAGCTGGACAGATGTGTTTTGAGTCTGGACATACAGTGGCACAGTGCTCATTCAGTAAATGCACAGCTGGACAGATGTGTTTTGAGTCTGGTACAGTGGCACAGTGCTCATTCAGTAAAGGCACAGCAGTACAGATGTGTTTTGAGTCTGGGCGTACAGTGGCACAGTGCTCATTCAGTAAATGCACAGCAGTACAGATGTGTTTTGAGTCTGGACGTACAGTGGCACAGTGCTCATTCAGTAAAGGCACAGCTGGACAGATGTGTTTTGAGTCTGCGTACAGTGGCACAGTGCTCATTCAGTAAAGGCACAGCAGTACAGATGTGTTTTGAGTCTGGACGTACAGTGGCACAGTGCTCATTCAGTAAAGGCACAGCTGGACAGATGTGTTTTGAGTCTGGACGTCAGTGGCACAGAGCTCATTCAGTAAATGCACAGCTGGACAGATGTGTTTTGAGTCTGGACGTACAGTGGCACAGTGCTCATTCAGTAAAGGCACAGCAGTACAGATGTGTTTTGAGTCTGGATGTACAGTGGCACAGTGCTCATTCAGTAAAGGCACAGCTGGACAGATGTGTTTTAAGTCTGGACGTACGGTGGCACAGAGCTCATTCAGTAAATGCACAGCTGGACAGATGTGTTTTGAGTCTGGGCGTACAGTGGCACAGTGCTCATTCAGTAAAGGCACAGCTGGACAGATGTGTTTTGAGTCTGGGCGTACAGTGGCACAGTGCTCATTCAGTAAAGGCACAGCTGGACAGATGTGTTTTAAGTCTGGACGTACAGTGGCACAGTGCTCATTCAGTAAAGGCACAGCTGGACAGATGTGTTGATTCTGGACGTACAGTGGCACACAGTGCTCATTCAGTAAAGGCACAGCTGGACAGATGTGTTTTAAGTCTGGACGTACAGTGGCACAGTGCTCATTCAGTAAAGGCACAGCTGGACAGATGTGTTGATTCTGGGCGTACAGTGGCACAGTGCTCATTCAGTAAATGCACAGCTGGACAGATGTGTTTTGAGTCTGGACGTACAGCGGCACAGTGCTCATTCAGTAAAGGCACAGGTGGACAGATGTGTGTTGAGTCTGGACGTACAGTGGCACAGTGATCATTCAGTAAAGGCACAGCTGGACAGATGTGTTTTGAGTCTGGACGTACAGTGGCACAGTGCTCATTCAGTAAAGGCACAGCTGGACAGATGTGTTTTGAGTCTGGGACGTACAGCGGCACAGTGTTCATTCAGTAAAGGCACAGCTGGACAGATGTGTTTTGAGTCTGGACGTACAGTGGCACAGTGCTCATTCAGTAAAGGCACAGCTGGACAGATGTGTTTTGAGTCTGGTCGTACAGTGGCACAGAGCTCATTCAGTAAATGCACAGCTGGACAGATGTGTTTTGAGTCTGGACGTACAGTGGCACAGTGCTCATTCAGTAAAGGCACAGCTGGACAGATGTGTTTTGAGTCTGGTCGTACAGTGGCACAGAGCTCATTCAGTAAATGCACAGCTGGACAGATGTGTTTTGAGTCTGGTCGTACAGTGGCACAGTGCTCATTCAGTAAAGGCACAGCTGGACAGATGTGTTTTGAGTCTGGACGTACAGTGGCACAGTGCTCATTCAGTAAAGGCACAGCTGGACAGATGTGTTTTAAATCTGGACGTACAGTGGCACAGAGCTCATTCAGTAAATGCACAGCTGGACAGATGTGTTTTGAGTCTGGACATACAGTGGCACAGTGCTCATTCAGTAAATGCACAGCTGGACAGATGTGTTTTGAGTCTGGGCGTGGCACAGTGCTCATTCAGTAAAGGCACAGCAGTACAGATGTGTTTTGAGTCTGGGACAGTGGCACAGTGCTCATTCAGTAAAGGCACAGCTGGACAGATGTGTTTTGAGTCTGCACAGTGGCACAGTGCTCATTCAGTAAAGGCACAGCAGTACAGATGTGTTTTGAGTCTGGACGTACAGTGGCACAGTGCTCATTCAGTAAAGGCACAGCTGGACAGATGTGTTTTGAGTCTGGACGTCACGGTGGCACAGAGCTCATTCAGTAAATGCACAGCTGGACAGATGTGTTTTGAGTCTGGGCGTACAGTGGCACAGTGCTCATTCAGTAAAGGCACAGCAGTACAGATGTGTTTTGAGTCTGGATGTACAGTGGCACAGTGCTCATTCAGTAAAGGCACAGCTGGACAGATGTGTTTTAAGTCTGGACGTCAGTGGCACAGAGCTCATTCAGTAAATGCACAGCTGGACAGATGTGTTTTGAGTCTGGGCGTACAGTGGCACAGTGCTCATTCAGTAAAGGCACAGCTGGACAGATGTGTTTTGAGTCTGGGCGTACAGTGGCACAGTGCTCATTCAGTAAAGGCACAGCTGGACAGATGTGTTTTAAGTCTGGGCGTACAGTGGCACAGTGCTCATTCAGTAAAGGCACAGCTGGACAGATGTGTTGATTCTGGACGTACAGTGGCACACAGTGCTCATTCAGTAAAGGCACAGCTGGACAGATGTGTTTTAAGTCTGGGCGTACAGTGGCACAGTGCTCATTCAGTAAAGGCACAGCTGGACAGATGTGTTGATTCTGGGCGTACAGTGGCACAGTGCTCATTCAGTAAAGGCACAGCTGGACAGATGTGTTTTAAGTCTGGGCGTACAGTGGCACAGTGCTCATTCAGTAAAGGCACAGCTGGACAGATGTGTTTTAAGTCTGGAGCGTACAGTGGCACACAGTGCTCATTCAGTAAAGCACAGCTGGACAGATGTGTTTGGTCTGGACGTACAGTGGCACAGTGCTCATTCAGTAAAGGCACAGCTGGACAGATGTGTTTTGAGTCTGGGACGTACAGTGGCACAGTGCTCATTCAGTAAAGGCACAGCTGGACAGATGTGTTTTGAGTCTGGACGTACAGTGGCACAGTGCTCATTCAGTAAACAGCTGGACAGATGTGTTTTTGAGTCTGGGCGTACAGTGGCACAGTGCTCATTCAGTAAATGCACAGCAGTACAGATGTGTTTTGAGTCTGGACGTACAGTGGCACAGTGCTCATTCAGTAAAGGCACAGCTGGACAGATGTGTTTTGAGTCTGCGTACAGTGGCACAGTGCTCATTCAGTAAAGGCACAGCAGTACAGATGTGTTTTGAGTCTGGACGTACAGTGGCACAGTGCTCATTCAGTAAAGGCACAGCTGGACAGATGTGTTTTGAGTCTGGACGTCACGGTGGCACAGAGCTCATTCAGTAAATGCACAGCTGGACAGATGTGTTTTGAGTCTGGACGTACAGTGGCACAGTGCTCATTCAGTAAAGGCACAGCAGTACAGATGTGTTTTGAGTCTGGATGTACAGTGGCACAGTGCTCATTCAGTAAAGGCACAGCTGGACAGATGTGTTTTAAGTCTGGACGTCGGTGGCACAGAGCTCATTCAGTAAATGCACAGCTGGACAGATGTGTTTTGAGTCTGGGCGTACAGTGGCACAGTGCTCATTCAGTAAAGGCACAGATGGACAGATGTGTTTTGAGTCTGGACGTACAGTGGCACAGTGCTCATTCAGTAAAGGCACAGCTGGACAGATGTGTTTTAAGTCTGGACGTACAGTGGCACAGTGCTCATTCAGTAAAGGCACAGCTGGACAGATGTGTTGATTCTGGGACGTACAGTGGCACACAGTGCTCATTCAGTAAAGGCACAGCTGGACAGATGTGTTTTAAGTCTGGACGTACAGTGGCACAGTGCTCATTCAGTAAAGGCACAGCTGGACAGATGTGTTGATTCTGGACGTACAGTGGCACAGTGCTCATTCAGTAATGCACAGCTGGACAGATGTGTTTTGAGTCTGGGCGTACAGCGGCACAGTGCTCATTCAGTAAAGGCACAGGTGGACAGATGTGTGTTGAGTCTGGGCGTACAGTGGCACAGTGATCATTCAGTAAAGGCACAGCTGGACAGATGTGTTTTGAGTCTGGGCGTACAGTGGCACAGTGCTCATTCAGTAAAGGCACAGCTGGACAGATGTGTTTTGAGTCTGGACGTACAGCGGCACAGTGTTCATTCAGTAAAGGCACAGCTGGACAGATGTGTTTTGAGTCTGGACGTACAGTGGCACAGTGCTCATTCAGTAAAGGCACAGCTGGACAGATGTGTTTTGAGTCTGGTCGTACAGTGGCACAGAGCTCATTCAGTAAATGCACAGCTGGACAGATGTGTTTTGAGTCTGACGTACAGTGGCACAGTGCTCATTCAGTAAAGGCACAGCTGGACAGATGTGTTTTGAGTCTGGTCGTACAGTGGCACAGAGCTCATTCAGTAAATGCACAGCTGGACAGATGTGTTTTGAGTCTGGTCGTACAGTGGCACAGTGCTCATTCAGTAAAGGCACAGCTGGACAGATGTGTTTTGAGTCTGGACGTACAGTGGCACAGTGCTCATTCAGTAAAGGCACAGCTGGACAGATGTGTTTTAAATCTGGACGTACAGTGGCACAGAGCTCATTCAGTAAATGCACAGCTGGACAGATGTGTTTTGAGTCTGGACATACAGTGGCACAGTGCTCATTCAGTAAATGCACAGCTGGACAGATGTGTTTTGAGTCTGGACGTACAGTGGCACAGTGCTCATTCAGTAAAGGCACAGCAGTACAGATGTGTTTTGAGTCTGGACGTACAGTGGCACAGTGCTCATTCAGTAAAGGCACAGCTGGACAGATGTGTTTTGAGTCTGCGAGTACAGTGGCACAGTGCTCATTCAGTAAAGGCACAGCAGTACAGATGTGTTTTGAGTCTGGACGTACAGTGGCACAGTGCTCATTCAGTAAAGGCACAGCTGGACAGATGTGTTTTGAGTCTGGACGTACGGTGGCACAGAGCTCATTCAGTAAATGCACAGCTGGACAGATGTGTTTTGAGTCTGGATGTACAGTGGCACAGTGCTCATTCAGTAAAGGCACAGTACAGATGTGTTTTGAGTCTGGATGTACAGTGGCACAGTGCTCATTCAGTAAAGGCACAGCTGGACAGATGTGTTTTAAGTCTGGACGTCAGTGGCACAGAGCTCATTCAGTAAATGCACAGCTGGACAGATGTGTTTTGAGTCTGGACGTACAGTGGCACAGTGCTCATTCAGTAAAGGCACAGCTGGACAGATGTGTTTTGAGTCTGGGCGTACAGTGGCACAGTGCTCATTCAGTAAAGGCACAGCTGGACAGATGTGTTTTAAGTCTGGACGTACAGTGGCACAGTGCTCATTCAGTAAAGGCACAGCTGGACAGATGTGTTAAGATTCTGGGCGTACAGTGGCACACAGTGCTCATTCAGTAAAGGCACAGCTGGACAGATGTGTTTTAATCTGGACGTACAGTGGCACAGTGCTCATTCAGTAAAGGCACAGCTGGACAGATGTGTTTTAAGTCTGGACGTACAGTGGCACAGTGCTCATTCAGTAAAGGCACAGCTGGACAGATGTGTTTTAAGTCTGGGCGTACAGTGGCACAGTGCTCATTCAGTAAAGGCACAGCTGGACAGATGTGTTTTAAGTCTGGACGTACAGTGGCACAGTGCTCATTCAGTAAATGCACAGCTGGACAGATGTGTTTTGAGTCTGGACGTACAGTGGCACAGTGCTCATTCAGTAAAGGCACAGCTGGACAGATGTGTTTTGAGTCTGGACATACAGTGGCACAGAGCTCATTCAGTAAAGGCACAGCTGGACAGATGTGTTTTGAGTCTGGACGTACAGTGGCACAGAGCTCATTCAGTAAAGGCACAGCTGGACAGATGTGTTTTGAGTCTGGACGTACAGTGGCACAGTGCTCATTCAGTAAAGGCACAGCTGGACAGATGTGTTTTGAGTCTGGACATACGGTGGCACAGTGCTCATTCAGTAAATGCACAGCTGGACAGATGTGTTTTGAGTCTGGACGTACAGTGGCACAGTGCTCATTCAGTAAAGGCACAGCTGGACAGATGTGTTTTAAGTCTGGACGTACAGTGGCACAGTGCTCATTCAGTAAAGGCACAGCTGGACAGATGTGTTGATTCTGGACGTACAGTGGCACACAGTGCTCATTCAGTAAAGGCACAGCTGGACAGATGTGTTTTGAGTCTGGGCGTACAGTGGCACAGTGCTCATTCAGTAAATGCACAGCTGGACAGATGTGTTTTGAGTCTGGACGTACAGTGGGACAGTGCTCATTCAGTAAAGGCACAGCTGGACAGATGTGTTTTGAGTCTGGACGTACAGTGGCACAGTGCTCATTCAGTAAATGCACAGCTGGACAGATGTGTTTTGAGTCTGGGCGTACAGTGGCACAGTGCTCATTCAGTAAAGGCACAGCTGGACAGATGTGTTTTGAGTCTGGACGTACAGTGGCACAGTGCTCATTCAGTAAAGGCACAGCTGGACAGATGTGTTTTGAGTCTGGACGTACAGTGGCACAATGCTCATTCAGTAAAGGCACAGCTGGACAGATGTGTTTTGAGTCTGGGCGTACAGTGGCACAGTGCTCATTCAGTAAAGGCACAGCTGGACAGATGTGTGTTGAGTCTGGACGTACAGTGGCACAATGCTCATTCAGTAAAGGCACAGCTGGACATATGTGTTTTGAGTCTGGACGTACAGTGGCACAGTGCTCATTCAGTAAAGGCACAGCTGGACAGATGTGTTTTGAGTCTGGGCGTACAGTGGCACAGTGCTCATTCAGTAAAGGCACAGCTGGACAGATGTGTTTTGAGTCTGGACGTACAGTGGCACAGTGCTCATTCAGTAAAGGCACAGCTGGACAGATGTGTGTTTGAGTCTGGGCGTACAGTGGCACAGTGCTCATTCAGTAAAGGCACAGCTGGACAGATGTGTTTTGAGTCTGGACGTACAGTGGCACAGTGCTCATTCAGTAAAGGCACAGCTGGACAGATGTGTTTTGAGTCTGGACGTACAGTGGCACAGTGCTCATTCAGTAAAGGCACAGCTGGACAGATGTGTTTTGAGTCTGGACGTACAGTGGCACAGTGCTCATTCAGTAAAGGCACAGCTGGACAGATGTGTGTTGAGTCTGGACGTACAGTGGCACAGTGCTCATTCAGTAAAGGCACAGCTGGACAGATGTGTGTTGAGTCTGGACGTACAGTGGCACAGTGCTCATTCAGTAAAGGCACAGCTGGACAGATGTGTGTTGAGTCTGGACGTACAGTGGCACAGTGCTCATTCAGTAAAGGCACAGCTGGACAGATGTGTGTTGAGTCTGGACGTACAGTGGCACAGTGCTCATTCAGTAAAGGCACAGCTGGACAGATGTGTTTTGAGTCTGGACGTACAGTGGCACAGTGCTCATTCAGTAAAGGCACAGCTGGACAGATGTGTTGAGTCTGGACGTACAGTGGCACAGTGCTCATTCAGTAAAGGCACAGCTGGACAGATGTGTTTTGAGTCTGGGCGTACAGTGGCACAGTGCTCATTCAGTAAATGCACAGCTGGACAGATGTGTTTTGAGTCTGGACGTACAGTGGCACAGAGCTCATTCAGTAAATGCACAGCTGGACAGATGTGTTTTGAGTCTGGACGTACAGTGGCACAGTGCTCATTCAGTAAAGGCACAGCTGGACATATGTGTTTTGAGTCTGGACGTACAGTGGCACAGTGCTCATTCAGTAAAGGCACAGCTGGACAGATGTGTTTTGAGTCTGGACGTACAGTGGCACAGTGCTCATTCAGTAAAGGCACAGCTGGACAGATGTGTTTTGAGTCTGGACGTACAGTGGCACAGAGCTCATTCAGTAAAGGCACAGCTGGACAGATGTGTTTTGAGTCTGGACGTACAGTGGCACAGAGCTCATTCAGTAAAGGCACAGCTGGACAGATGTGTTTTGAGTCTGGACGTACAGTGGCACAGTGCTCATTCAGTAAAGGCACAGCTGGACAGATGTGTTTTGAGTCTGGACGTACAGTGGCACAGTGCTCATTCAGTAAATGCACAGCTGGACAGATGTGTTTTGAGTCTGGACATACAGTGGCACAGTGCTCATTCAGTAAAGGCACAGCTGAACAGATGTGTTTTGAGTCTGGACATACAGTGGCACAGTGCTCATTCAGTAAAGGCACAGCTGGACAGATGTGTTTTGAGTCTGGACGTACAGTGGCACAGTGCTCATTCAGTAAATGCACAGCTGGACAGATGTGTTTTGAGTCTGGACGTACAGTGGCACAGTGCTCATTCAGTAAAGGCACAGCTGGACAGATGTGTTTTGAGTCTGGACGTACAGTGGCACATTGCTCATTCAGTAATGCACAGCTGGACAGATGTGTTTTGAGTCTGGACGTACAGTGGCACACAGTGCTCATTCAGTAATGCACAGCTGGACAGATGTGTTTTGAGTCTGGACGTACAGTGGCACACAGTGCTCATTCAGTAATGCACAGCTGGACAGATGTGTTTTGAGTCTGGACGTACAGTGGCACAGAGCTCATTCAGTAAAGGCACAGCTGGACAGATGTGTTTTGAGTCTGGACGTACAGTGGCACAGAGCTCATTCAGTAAAGGCACAGCTGGACAGATGTGTTTTGAGTCTGGACGTACAGTGGCACAGAGCTCATTCAGTAAAGGCACAGCTGGACAGATGTGTTTTGAGTCTGGACGTACAGTGGCACAGTGCTCATTCAGTAAAGGCACAGCTGGACAGATGTGTTTTGAGTCTGGACGTACAGTGGCACATTGCTCATTCAGTAAAGGCACAGCTGGACAGATGTGTTTTGAGTCTGGACGTACAGTGGCAGAGAGCTCATTCAGTAAAGGCACAGCTGGACAGATGTGTTTTGAGTCTGGACAGAGTGGCACATTGCTCATTCAGTAAAGGCACAGCTGGACAGATGTCTTTTGAGTCTGGACGTACAGTGGCACATTGCTCATTCAGTAAAGGCACAGCTGGACAGATGTGTTTTGAGTCTGGACGTACAGTGGCAGAGAGCTCATTCAGTAAATGCACAGCTGGGCAGATGTGTTTTGAGTCTGGACGTACAGTGGCACAGTGCTCATTCAGTAAAGGCACAGCTGGACAGATGTGTTTTGAGTCTGGACGTACAGTGGCACATTGCTCATTCAGTAAAGGCACAGCTGGACAGATGTGTTTTGAGTCTGGACGTACAGTGGCAGAGAGCTCATTCAGTAAATGCACAGCTGGACAGATGTGTTTTGAGTCTGGATGTACAGTGGCACAGAGCTCATTCAGTAAAGGCACAGCTGGACAGATGTGTTTTGAGTCTGGATGTACAGTGGCACAGTGCTCATTCAGTAAAGGCACAGCTGGACAGATGTGTTTTGAGTCTGGACGTACAGTGGCACAGTGCTCATTCAGTAAAGGCACAGCTGGACAGATGTGATTTGAGTCTGGATTTGAATGTGGCTACTGTTGGAGCACATCTGATCTCTTCTGGAAGCTGGTTCAGCTGTGGCTGGCACAATAGCTGAACGCAGACTCTTCTTGCTTTGAGTGAACTCTTGGTATTTCTAACTGACTTGATCCTGATGATCTGAGTGATCTGATTGTCACGTAACATAAAACGAGAAACAGGGTCGAGGACTCAAGTGCAGTGAGAAAAAAGGAATTTAATTACAAACAAAACAAACTCAAAACAAAACCCACGAGGGGGATAAAAACACATAATAAGAATCACAAAAGACTTACACAACCAACAAAGATCACGGGGAACTGGGAGACGTAGACATTACAACGATCCGACAAGGACTGCAAACACACAGGAACTTATAAAGGGGAGAAATCAAGCAGGGAATGAGGCAAACACAGGTGGGGCAAATTAAACCAATAACGAGATAACAAGGGGGTGGGATCTAACAATGACACATGACCACACTAACAAAACTCACATGTGCACACAAGACAGGACAGGCATGTGACACTGATGGGTTTGTATTTAATCAGCATATCTGCAATGTATTGAGGTCCGAGGCTATTAAGTGATTCATATACCAGTAATAATATTTTAAAATGTATCCTAAATGTATCTGGAAGCCAGTGTAAAGACCTGAGGACTGGCGTGATATGGTCATATTTTCTTGTTCTGCTCAGAATCCTGGCCGCAGCGTTCTGTATGAGCTGCAGCTGTCTAATGGTCTTTTTGGGAAGGCCGGTGAGAAGACCATTACAATAGTCCACCCTGCTGGTAATGAAAGCATGAACGAGTTTCTCTGATTTAGTTATTGCTTTGACATGACTATTGAAACTCAGGTCTGACTCTAAAATCACACCAAGATTCCTGACTTGATTTTTTGTTATTAGACCTTTAGCCTCAAGATATGCGTTCACCTTGAGAATTTCATCTTTGGTTCCAAATGTAATGATTTCAGTTTTGTTTTTGTTTAACTGGAGATAGTTTTGGCTCATCTATCTGTTAACTTCATCAATGCATTTGCACAGGGAGTCAATGGGGCTGTAGTCATTAGGTGATAGTGCTAAGTAGATCTGGGTGTCGTCAGCATAGCGGAAGTAAGCCATTTGGTTCTCTCTCATTATTTGGCTCAGTGGCAGCATATACAGGTTGAATAGGAGTGGTGCAAGAATTGACCCTTGTGGGACTCCGCAAGTCATGGATGTCCAGTCAGACTTATGGTCACCTATACTCACATAATAACCTCTTCCTTCTAAGTACGACCTGAACCATTTAAGGACCATCCCAGAAAGTCCGACCCAGTTTTCCAGCCTGTCAAGAAGTATGTTATGGTCAACAGTGTCGAATGCAGCACTGAGGTCGAGGAGCACCAGAATTGATGTTTTGACTGTATCTGTATTGAGGCGAATATCATTTATTATCTTTATAAGTGCTGTTTCTGTGCTTTGATGTGGTCGGAAACCAGATTGAAAATTGTCAAAGTATCCGTTTGAGCTTAAGAATTTGTTCAGCTGACTGAAGACAACTTTTTCAATGATCTTGCCTATGAAGGGGAGATTTGAGATTGGTCTGTAGTTGCTCAATATGGAGTTATCCAGATTTCTCTTTTTCAGAAGAGGCTTAACTACTGCGGTTTTAAGGGAGTTTGGAAAAGTCCCGTAGAGAAGTGAGGAGTTTACCACTTCTAGCAGATCTGCTTCTAAACAGTTAAACACACTTTTGAAAAAGGAAGTGGGGAGTGTGTCAAGGGCGCAGGTTGATGTTATAAGGTGCTGCACCGTTTCTTCTAAAATTTTACAATCAATCGCTTCGAAATCAGACATAGTAACTTTCCGAGGTTGTGGTCTGATCTGACTGACCCCAGAGCAGCTCAAGGATGTGCTGATCGCCTTTCTGATATTAATGATTTTCTCTGAGAAGAAGGAAGCAAACTCACTGCATTTGCTGTCAGAGAGCATTTCACTGGGAATGTGACTCGGGGTTGTCAGTCTCTCTACAGTAGCAAAAAGAGTGCGTATTCTTAGAGATACAGGGGCGGGCAGTCGTTTTTGTTGGAAGGACTTTTACCTTTGTCAGAACATACTGCCACTGGTTCTCATGTGCTGGTCAGAGGGCTTGAGATGGGTTACATGGAATATCCTTTACATCATGTCTATCTTGATTCAAAGATTGTTTCGGGAGACATGGTTTTTGGAGTTCGTGCCTTGCTTCCTGTTCCTGGTGTTACTTTCATCCTTGGAAACGACTTAGCAGGAGGTAATGTCTGGGAGAAATCTGATGGAGGTGTTCCACCTGTAGTGATTTCTGCGGATGAGAAACTGCGCAGTTCATCTGACTGTCCTCATTTATTTCCTGCCTGTGCTATCACTCGTGCAATGACTAAGGAAAATATGCCAGATGAAACTGACTGTGATCTTAGAGATACTTTTATTGCTGCGGAAAACCCTTCTCAGCTTGAATCTAGTACTGTGTGTGCTAAAGCTGAAGATGTGTGTTCTGTAAATGAAGAAAATCCAATGATCGTGAGTCTGATAAGTCTGAGTCTATGCCTGACAGTTCAGTATGTAACCCTGCTAACACCTTTTCCTTGTCATCACTTCAGGGTGTGACTCGAGGAGTTGATTCAAGCACAACACGTGGATGAAACTCTCCGAGCACTGTTTTCTTTAGTTGCTGGGGGAGGAGGAAATGAGCTTTTGTCTGTCCTTTATTTCCTACAGGATGGATTACTTTGTAGACAGCAGTAAATGAGTGCTGATTCGTCACTTGACCCTAGAGTCCAGATCGTCGTACCTCTCGTCCATCGTCAAGCTGTCCTCCAGTTATCCCATCAGGGGCTTGCTGGTCATATGGGGGTACGGAAGACGTATGATAGAATTTTGAGGACATTTTACTGGCCTTGAATCAAGAGAGATGTGATTCAATATATACGGTCCTGTCACACATGTCAGATGACAGGTAAGCCGAATCAAAAGATTCCATTAGCTCCTTTACAGCCTATAGCTGTGGTGACCACTCCTTTTGAACATTTGATTGTTGATTGCGTTGGTCCATTACCACGTTCTAAGGCTGGACATGCCTATCTACTCACTGTGATGTGTCAGTCTACATGTTATCCTACCACCTATACTTTGAGATTCATTACCACGAAAGCTATTGTACAGGCTTTGACGAGTTTCATGTCTACTTTTGGCATTCCAAAAGTTAATCAGTCCGACCAAGGCTCAAACTTTATATCTAGACAGTTTTCTAAGGCCATGCACCAACTGAATGTTAAACACAATGTCTCGAGTGCTTACCATCCTCAGAGTCAAGGAGGGTTAGATATAAGGCTGGCTGGCGCCTTGTTGCAAGGCCTCGTGTTTTATGCTTGATCACCATGGTTTTGCGATGACCTCTGCTTTGGTGCGTGCTTGCCTTTCCACCTCTCTGCCTGCATGTTTCACTGCTGTCTGAACTACCAAGAGCTCTCCATGAAACTCCAAAACTCTGTTTGAACCTCGCCGAAGAAGACTTCCTGGAGCCTGTGCAACCGCGCCCCAGAGAATCTCCCGTCGCGTAGCAACCAGCTAACGCTACCCAGGAATCGGCTTACCCCGCAAAACCAACCAGCCGTCCCTCCTAACACCACAACTGACTACCAGCCAAACAAACGCCATCCTGAGAAGAACCCATGCTCATAGGAGCATTCAAACGCAGGTACATGTCTCCACTCTGGCTGAACTGCTAAAAATTGTATCTAAGCGAACAAACTTAAGTTGAATTGCTAGTAGATTGATTCTCAGGTTGTGGCTAAGAAATCGTGTCTGAACGACACGTGGGACTCCATTCCTTTCCGTTAACCAACATCCTTTTCCCTTTAACTGTATGAATGTGGACCTGTGTGTCTGTGTTTTCGTTAGAATAGTTGTGTTTTAGAATAGCTCAATAAACCTTTGTTTGTTTCTTTCATCTGTACAAGTGTCTTGGGCTTTGTGTTTATAAGTTACTGCCTCAAACTGATCGATTGTGTTACCTAAGCTCACAAACAGTGAACATAAAGTTAATGATATTATTGCCGTTATCACGGGTAATATCCCTATTCAAGATTGATAAAATACTCTTAAATTCAACATATCGGTGGACGAATAGTTGATGAAGTGTGAAATATTAATTTTGTATAATTTTTATGTAATATGGTTCTTGTCACTGTAGTTCAATTCCTCTTTGAGTTATTTTATCCGAATCAATTCCTTGCAGGGTGATCCTCCCATTACCGTATTTTCTGCAAGCTTTGCCCTTTTCCCTGTTCGGATTACTCTCTCTTATAATAACCACGTCATCAAAAGAAACAGATCTTCTTACCTTCCTAAACATTCTGTTCTGAATTGAGATAACTTCTATGCATTTGTGTGTTTAACAAGGTATTGCTTTCTTCTCTTTCATTTCTTTATTTTTTTTCTTTCAAACAATAAGTAATGATTAAATAACCACCAAGCTTATTATATATACACCAAGGCATTGCTATATTTCACTATCTGTGCCAGTCAGCATGAACTGTTACCTCGTGCTGTTTTTCATATAATAAAGAACTGTTAAATGGTCAGTAAATAATAATGGTCAGTGGATAATATATTAAAAAATGTTAAGTAAAAATAAATAAAAAATAGCTCTCATTTTTACCTTATTTATCCATTTAATTAACCAAAACCTGTGTGTGTGTGTAATAATGATTGGCAAACTCCACAGAACAAAATCAGAACAGGCAATGCAAAAGCAAACACATTGGTTTTCATGCCACTTTTTAAAACTTTACTAAACAGTCAACTTTGTCATATGAGTACAAAGTCCAAAATATTGTGACCATCTGTCCAGTAATATATGTATGAAGCCTCAACAGTGTACAGGGTTGCAGTGACTGGCACTGTTAAACGTCAAACGTTCAGAATACAACGGAATACAACGTTTACACGACAACGGCATTTTGGGGGCCTGAAAACGCAAACTTTTGAAAACGGTCTCCGTGTTAACAACAAAAACTTGAATCTGTGAAAATGATGATGTTCAGTGTTTCATCGCCACCTACTGGCCTGGCCTTTAATATAAGGTTTAAATACAGCGTTTTCACAGATCAATGTGAATGGGGATCGTTTTGACAATGATGTCAAAGCATGAGGAGGGACTGTTGGGGAGAAAACAAGGCCGGGGTTACACAATAGACATGCAAGCACATGGCACAAAGAAACAGACACACCAAGCCATGTGCTCACACTCAACAAAACAAAAACACAAGCACATGGCCAGCGAACACAATCACGAGACGCTCACACACAACACGAAGGACACTCATACGCCATGTGTTCACACAAGACACGCAAACATGAGTGCTACACAGAACACAACAACACACGCGGACATCCCAACAGAAGACAAAAACAAGGAGCATGAGTGTCCGAATCCTGACACAGAACCGTAACCAAGCTCCGCACACAAGACAACCTGAGCGAACCCGCAAACAATAAACCAGACCGATGAGACAGAGCCCTGACAGATCGCATGAACCAGGCACAATTACACTGTGATTGAGGAAAATCAACATGTATGAAAGCGTTTCAATGATAATGGTGTGTCGACCCCTTGGCCCTATGGGACGTCCTGTGCCAAGCCCCTAATTATATAATATATTCCAGTTTTAAAACCAAGGTCAGTCTTCATACCAAGTAGCAATCTGCCAGTATAGCCACTGGTGAAGTCAACAAGATTTCCAGCATATTACATAACATGGTTTTAATGGTGAAACATGACTGGTATTCATATGAATAAAAGACAGAACGCTTTTTATTGGAAACGGTAATCTCTCATTTTGGTGTAATGTGTGGTAGTGTTAGCATATATCAACATGGGAGGTGTACATCGTCACATGACTAGAGGCGTTTGATTCCCTTTTGGCCCTCTGAAACATGTCTGTGTCAACTCTCCACAACAGGAAGCCAGCAAAACCTGTTAAAACACAAATACAACTACAATATTTGCTAAAGTACATATAAGGTTTACAGGATGAGTTGTTGACATTTGTACGGCTGTTATGGCTCATATAATAAACGGATACATAAACATGCCTGTGGCCACAGTTCTGATACTTGAGTATCTTCTAATGACATGACTGAATGATTCGACTCAACAGAATTAATATGGAATTGCTACCAGTCTGACAATTAATTGCAATCTCTCTCTCTCTCTCTCTCTCTCTCTCTCTCTCTCTCTCTCTCTCTCTCTCTCTCTCTCTCTCTCTCTCTCTCTCTCTCTCTCTCTCTCTCTCTCTCTCTCACTCACTCACTCACTCTCATATATATCTCAACACAGATCCTCAGCAAAGACCACAAGTCAAGTCAACTTTATTTATATATCGCTTTTAACAATGCAGATTGTTTCAAAGCAGCTTCACAGTGTTAAACAGAAAAATAATGCAAAAGAATATATTTTGATTATCATACAGTGACAATGTGGGCTTTAGATCAGTAATTAGATCAGTAATTTGGTCTATATGGTTAATTTAGTTTAATAATTAGATTTATTTTGAAATTTATTTGAAAAATAGTTTTTCCCCAACTGAGCAAGCCAAGCCAGAGGCGACAGTGGCAAGGAAACCCAAACCCCATCAGGAGACCTAATGGAGAAAAATAAACCTTGGGAGAAGCCAGGCTCAGTCGGGGGGGCAGTTCTCCTCTGGCCAATTAACAAACAGCGTATTATTATTATTATTATTCTGGCCATTTTAAAGGTCAGAGGTCATAATAGATCTGAATATTTGAAAGATCTGAGGCAACACGCCGGAGACGGGTTTATTGAGGATGATGTATCGATTAAATAAATATTAAAAATAATTAATTTGAAATATCGGAGTCATTACGCCGGAGACAGGTTTTTATTGAGGATGCCGTATTGATTAAACAATTACTAAAGTGTAATATTCGAAAGATCGGCGGCAACACGCTGGAGACGGGTTTTTTGAGGATGACATATCGATTTAAAGAATTATTAACTAGGACTATTCAAACAATCGGAGTCATCCCGCCGGAGACAGGTTTATTGAGGATGCCGTGTGGATGAGGCAGCTTAAGGGGGAGTCTAAATGACACGGTCTCTCTCAGACACTTCAGGCTCATGTGTTGGTCACATCTGGGTGCAGGTCCACCGTCTGATCGGGATACGGCCTGGATCCGGCTGACTGCAGTAGACCTCGGGATAAAACAGAGACACTAACATTAGCGTAGATGCCATTCTTCTGATGATGTAACGAGTACATCAGGTGTTATGGGAAGTGTTCCCGGTTCCGGCTGACCTAGATAATGCAGCCTAATAATCATTTAATTGAAAAAGTGTTTTATGTGTATGCCATAGAAAAGAGATGTGTTTTAGTCTAGATTTAAACTGACAGAGTGTGTCTGCTTCCCAAACAATGCTAGGAAGACTGTTCCAGAGTTTAGGAGCTAAATAGGAAAAGGATCGACCGCCTGCAGTTGATTTTGATATTCTAGGTATTATCAGCAGGTCAGAGTTTAGAGACCGCAGTAGACGTGATGGAGTATAATGTGTTAAGAGCTCGCTTAAGTACTGGGGAGCTAAACCATTTAGTGCTTTGTTAGGTCTCCTGATGGGGTTTTGGTTTCCTTACCACTGTCGCCTCTGGCTTGGCTTGCTCAGTTGGGGAAATTTTTTTTTTTTTCAAACATATTTCAAAATAAATCTAATTATTAAACTAAATTAACCATATAGACCAAATTACTGATCTAATTACTGATCTAAAGCCCACATTGTCACTGTATGATAATCGAAATATATTCTGTTGCATTATTTTTCTGTTTAACACTGTGAAGCTGCTTTGAAACAATCTGCCTTGTTAAAAGCGCTATATAAATAAAGTTGACTTGACTTGACTTAAGTAATAAGCAAGATTTTAAAATGTATGCAATGTTTAATAGGGAGCCAGTGCAGTGTTGACAGAACCGGGCTAATGTGTTCATACTTTCTGGTTCTAGTAAGAACTCGAGCTGCTGCGTTTTGGACCAGCTGGAGTTTGTTTATTAAGCGAGCAGGGCAACCACCCAGTAGAGCATTACAATAATCTAGCCTTGAGCTCATGAACGCATGTATTAACTGTTCAGCATTTTGCATTGAGAGCATGTGCTGTAATTTAGATATATTTTTAAGATGGTAGAATGCAGTTTTACAGATGCTAGAAACATTGCTTTCAAATGAGAG
>CM040932.1:9144909-9239909 GCA_023029165.1 Gobiocypris rarus | reverse complement strand
TAATCTTGGGGAGTGGACTCATTTAAAGTAATGTAGTCGTCAGGTTTTAGCCAGGTTTCTGTCAAACACAGCACATCTAGATTATTATCTGTAACGATATCATTAACAATGAGCGCTTTTGGGGAAAGGGATCGAATATTCAGCAACCCAAGCTTTATCATTTGATTATCCGTATTATATATATTGTTTATTTGTTGGACATCAATTAAATTATTACCGTTAAATGGTTTTGATGTTTTTTTGTAATTACTAATTCGCGGAACAGACACAGTCTCTATGTGATAATATCTAGGTAAAAGAGTGTCTATGTGTTGGGATTTACCTGACTTCTGTAACGTGAGACAGCTAGCAGGCTGTCGGCTAAGCCAGTCCGTCTGCTTCCTGACCTGGGCCCCAGTGAGTCAAGGTTTAGCTCTAAGACTATATGCCAAATTACTAGAGAGAAGGGCGGCACCACTCCAAGAAGGATGGATGCCGTCGTGTTTTAACAGGCCAGGTCTGCCCCAAAAGCTTTTCCAATTGTCTATGAACCCTATGTTATTTTGCGGACACCACTTAGATAAACAAACTCTGCAGCGCAAAGCTCTTACTGTATTCATATCATGTTTGCTTATGATGATGTTAGTTATGATGAAAGCCTTTGTGAGAGTGCAGAAATCACGTTGCAATGACGAGATCACTGCATTCACTCGCTCATTCATCTACTCAAAGCTCATCACTGCAGCCGCTCATGAGACGGGAACAGACCTGAATATAAAGTGATAATCAACACTTTTCAGGATTAGATCATCTCGACAGATGGAATAGTGAAAAAAACAGTAAAAGTATTTGAGAGGGTTCCACGCATATTTCAAATGCAAAGATATTAGCCAATCACAGCAGTGGGCGTTTACTCTGAAGACTCACAGCAGCCAATCACAGCAGTGGGCGTTAACACTGAAGTCTACACCCCTTCAAACCAGGTGTTTAAGCCAGAGGGTTAAAATCAGGATCGGGTTAGAGGATAGGGTTTCCTTTTCTGAGGAACCCTTAGAGAGGGGCAGTGTTTGGCAAGGACTGAGGTCACAGGAGCTCATCTGAGCTTGAATGGCACACTCCTGTTTCTCCAGCCCAGTTATTCCTCTTCCCACCAGAGCTCAGAGCACATTTCTGCCTCATGTGCTCACCGGAAGATAAGATGTTGATGAGATCAGCTATAAAAATTATTTGGACACTTCGCTCTCCATAATAATGTCTGAATGACTCTTCAAAAAGTGTTATCTGCAAACATAAACTTCACTTTTCTGATCAATGAAGCAAATGTGTGTTTTGTATGATGTTCATACGTGTATGCACACTATCACACACACACACTCTGTCTTCATTTGTCAATATCCACAGGTCTGTTTATTCGCTTCTAACTTGACAAACATATTCATTGTGAAAGGTTTGCCCAGAATGTGCTGTGTTTCTCAGATGAAGGACACCTGTTGAGTTTTGTGCTCTCTGATGACAGACATGTTGAAGTGGGCCAGAAGTGTGCTTCTGGTGAAAAACAAATCAATACACGAGATCTAGGCCGAGACATCTGCGGTGCTATCTCCTGATCTGTCACAGAAAAGGAAGTGCTTCTGCTGAAGAGTAATGCTCTGACATTTCATCTGAATCAAAACATCTCTGTGGCCATGATTGACATGCGAGCTGCTTGTGTGAAGCACGCTTTCAGCTCAGGAAACAAGCTTTTATAATCACTGATGAGATAGACTGATAACTTTTACATTTAGTCTGCGGCTCAGCACTGTCAGAGCGTTTCCCCAAAAAAATATTGTTAAAAATGATTAATCTTAACAGCAAGACAGCAACAACTTGAGCACGCCTCTGAAACCTGCACATTTAGGCATATCAGAGGTAATGTTCCTGCAAGTCTTCTTTACCAAACAAGCATGTAAATATTAATCAGGGAGCTGTACAGATCCCTGCTCATGACGTGCGGGACTGCGTAGAAATAGGCAAGGCAAGTTTATTTATATAGCACATTTCATACACGATGGCAATTCAAAGTGCTTTACAAAGAAAATGAAATTAAAACAGTGATAAGAAATAAGAATAACACATGTCAGAATTAAAAATAAAAACAGGATCAAATTCTTAAAATAAGAAGAAATAGAAATATACAGTTGTAAAGGGTTAGGGTTAGGGTTAGAAGAATAAAATTATTACAGTATGTATAGATACAAATAAAATAATAAAAATAATAAAGATTATGCATAGATTAGATTAAGTGCAATTAGTTGGAAGTACAGTGGCACAGTGCTCATTCAGTAAAGGCACAGCTGGACAGATGTGTTTTGAGTCTGGACGTACAGTGGCACAGTGCTCATTCAGTAAATGCACAGCTGGACAGATGTGTTTTGAGTCTGGACGTACAGTGAACACAGAGCTCATTCAGTAAATGCACAGCTGGGCAGATGTGGTTTGAGTCTGGACGTACAGTGGCACACAGTGCTCATTCAGTAAAGGCACAGCTGGACAGATGTGTTTTGAGTCTGGACGTACAGTGAACACAGAGCTCATTCAGTAAATGCACAGCTGGACAGATGTGTTTTGAGTCTGGACGTACAGTGAACACAGAGCTCATTCAGTAAAGGCACAGCTGGACAGATGTGTTTTGAGTCTGGACGTACAGTGGCACACAGTGCTCATTCAGTAAAGGCACAGCTGGACAGATGTGTTTTGAGTCTGGACGTACAGTGGCACAGTGCTCATTCAGTAAAGGCACAGCTGGACAGATGTGTTTTGAGTCTGGACGTACAGTGGCACAGTGCTCATTCAGTAAAGGCACAGCTGGACAGATGTGTTTTGAGTCTGGACGTACAGTGGCACAGTGCTCATTCAGTAAAGGCACAGCTGGACAGATGTGTTTTGAGTCTGGACGTACAGTGGCACAGTGCTCATTCAGTAAAGGCACAGCTGGACAGATGTGTTTTGAGTCTGGACGTACAGTGGCACAGAGCTCATTCAGTAAAGGCACAGCTGGACAGATGTGTTTTGAGTCTGGACGTACAGTGGCACAGTGCTCATTCAGTAAAGGCACAGCTGGACAGATGTGTTTTGAGTCTGGACGTACAGTGGCACAGTGCTCATTCAGTAAAGGCACAGCTGGACAGATGTGTTTTGAGTCTGGGACGTACAGTGGCACAGAGCTCATTCAGTAAAGGCACAGCTGGACAGATGTGTTTTGAGTCTGGACGTACAGTGGCACAGTGCTCATTCAGTAAATGCACAGCTGGACAGATGTGTTTTGAGTCTGGACGTACAGTGGCACAGTGCTCATTCAGTAAATGCACAGCTGGGCAGATGTGTTTTGAGTCTGGACGTACAGTGGCACAGTGCTCATTCAGTAAAGGCACAGCTGGACAGATGTGTTTTGAGTCTGGACGTACAGTGGCACAGTGCTCATTCAGTAAAGGCACAGCTGGGCAGATGTGTTTTGAGTCTGGACGTACAGTGGCACAGTGCTCATTCAGTAAATGCACAGCTGGGCAGATGTGTTTTGAGTCTGGACGTACAGTGGCACAGTGCTCATTCAGTAAATGCACAGCTGGGCAGATGTGTTTTGAGTCTGGACGTACAGTGGCACAGTGCTCATTCAGTAAAGGCACAGCTGGGCAGATGTGTTTTGAGTCTGGACGTACAGTGGCACAGTGCTCATTCAGTAAATGCACAGCTGGGCAGATGTGTTTTGAGTCTGGACGTACAGTGGCACAGTGCTCATTCAGTAAAGGCACAGCTGGACAGATGTGTTTTGAGTCTGGACGTACAGTGGCACAGTGCTCATTCAGTAAAGATACAGCTTGACAGATGTGTTTTGAGTCTGGACGTACAGTGGCACAGTGCTCATTCAGTAAAGGCACAGCTGGACAGATGTGTTTTGAGTCTGGACGTACAGTGGCACAGTGCTCATTCAGTAAAGGCACAGCTGGACAGATGTGTTTTGAGTCTGGGCGTACAGTGGCACAGTGCTCATTCAGTAAAGGCACAGCTGGACAGATGTGTTTTGAGTCTGGACGTACAGTGGCACAGTGCTCATTCAGTAAAGGCACAGCTGGACAGATGTGATTTGAGTCTGGGCGTACAGTGGCACAGTGCTCATTCAGTAAAGGCACAGCTGGACAGATGTGTTTTGAGTCTGGGCGTACAGTGGCACAGTGCTCATTCAGTAAAGGCACAGCTGGACAGATGTGTTTTGAGTCTGGACGTACAGTGGCACAGTGCTCATTCAGTAAAGGCACAGCTGGACAGATGTGATTTGAGTCTGGACGTACAGTGGCACAGTGCTCATTCAGTAAATGCACAGCTGGACAGATGTGTTTTGAGTCTGGACGTACAGTGGCACAGTGCTCATTCAGTAAAGGCACAGCTGGACAGATGTGTTTTGAGTCTGGACGTACAGTGGCACAGTGCTCATTCAGTAAAGGCACAGCTGGACAGATGTGTTTTGAGTCTGGACGTACAGTGGCACAGTGCTCATTCAGTAAAGGCACAGCTGGACAGATGTGATTTGAGTCTGGATTTGAATGTGGCTACTGTTGGAGCACATCTGATCTCTTCTGGAAGCTGGTTCAGCTGCGGCTGGCACAATAGCTGAACGCAGACTCTCCTTGCTTTGAGTGAACTCTTGGTATTTCTAACTGACTTGATCCTGATGATCTGAGTGATCTGTTGGGTTTGTTTTTAATCAGCATATCTGCAATGTATTGAGGTCCTAGGTCATTAAGTGATTTATAAACAAGTAATAATACTTTAAAATTGATCCTAAATGTAACTGGAAGCCAGTGTAAAGACCTGAGGACTGGCGTGATATGGTCATATGTTCTGGTTCTGCTCAGCGTTCTGTATGAGCTGCAGCTGTCTAATGGTCTTTTTGGGAAGGCCGGTGAGAAGACCATTACAATAGTCCACCCTGCTGGTGATGAAAGCATGAATGAGTTTCTCTAAGTCATGCCTGGAAACAAAGCATCTAATTCTTGCAATATTTTTCAGATGATAGTAAGCTAATTTAGTTATTGCTTTGACATGACTATTGAAACTCAGGTCTGACTCCAAAGTCACACCAAGATTCCTGACTATATTTTTTGTTATTACGATTCTTTTATCAAACTTGCACAGATTCGTATATTCCCCATAAAGTTACGAAATCTCACTAAACAAAGCTTTTCTGGTACAAGTGAAAGGCCGGTTTTGATTGGTGAGTCTGTCAAACAAAAACAATTACATAGAAGTCATTTTTGAACATTAAAAGTGTTTAATAATTCACAGATGTTATGCTGACACCAATGGCATGTCATTCACTGAAGTGATCAGGCAGGCACTTTCATTTCTTTTTTGCTAATAAAAGGGCAGGAAGTAAGTGTCTCAAAGGCTATCACAAGAGTGACGGTTTCATCTCACACTGTAAGAAGCAGCAGACACACACACACACACACACACACACACACACACACACACACACACACACACACACACACACACACACACACACACACACACACACAGGAAGTGCCTTCTGTAGCCACAGAACAAAGCGTGCATGTTGCCTTTCCTAGCGCCATATTAACAATTTTGCATCCAGCGTCAGAAATGGAGTCACAAAAGGAGAAGCAATGATGCAAACGTGTTTCCCTATAGATATATATACAGGACTGTGCTAATGTCTTACACACAGAAAGTGTGTTTAAGCCAATTATTTATATCTTCTGCTGTAGTGTGTCAGTAGGAAATATCAGTTTACATTTATAAATAAATTGCCATTAACTTGAATAATCCAGTGAGAGTTTTGTATGCATAAAGAGTCTGACAATAGTCTTTCTGCTCCACATGGAGATCTGATCCCATCCACATCGAGTCTGTGATTACACGAAGAAACTGAGACAGACTAAATCCAGAAGAACTGAGGCGACGTCTCCCAGACACCTGAGGAACCCTTCCTGCAGAACTACAGGAACAGGTGTGGGAAGAGATGCAGGAGACAAAAGCCGTTTTAAACGCAAAGGGTGCTCACCCCAAATATCCATTTGATTTAGTTCATATAAGTTCATTCATAAATAAAAGCTATTTATGTTATTATTTCTGACAGCATTCACTTTAAAGCATTCTGACGAGTGCCTAACCCTAACCCGGTGCTGTAGTTTTGCAGGAAGGTTTCCTCAAGTGTCTGGGAGACGTCGTCTCAGTTCTCCTGGATTAAGTCTGTCTCAGTTTGTTCTGTTTCTTCATGTAATCACAGACAGACTCGGTGATGCTGAGATCAGATCAGACCGGCTGCTGTCAGGCTTCTTGTCTATCATTTTTTTAATAAAATCTCACTGGATTATTACAATTAATTGCAAAGTGAATGTTTGGAAATGTAAATGGATATTTCCTACTGACACACTACAGCAAAATATGTAAATAACTGGCTTAAAAGCATTTTTCGTGTGAACCAATGTGCCCAAGACTTTTGCACAGTACTGTATATAGTAAATCATAGAAAGACAACTGGCACAGAAAAACACCATTAGAAAAGCTTTTGAATAATTGATTTGGGCTGGAGGAAAACATTAGCCACAACAGTCATGGTGTTCAACAGCATATGCTTTTGGATTATGTTTTTATTAGAAATGCTCAACAATAGTACTGATGAAATCTCTTTTGTCTAGAAATAAAAGGTGAAGAGAAGGTTCTTTTTTGGGGGAAACTATATTTTGTAACAGCAATGTAATAATACTGATTCTGAAAATGTTTTACATGTTGGAAAAGGATTACATGAAACTTGTTCAAATTGATCAGTTGTCACAAATCTTGATTTGATTAAACGCCTTCGGCCTTGTTCTTCTTCACGGCGTATGACGTCATCACGTCGGAATGGTCACATGACGCAGGGGGAAGTACAGCATTATTCTGGATGAATTAAAAATCACATTATTTTTTGTTTCAAAATATTTTTCCCACAATTCCGAACAGACAATTAAGCAAAATAACAATTTACTAGAGGTTATGTTAAATGTTAATTGTCTTCTATTCAAAATGCTTAATTAATATTAAGGAAAATATTTTTTAAATCAGTTTGAATTAATGAATTAATGACTCTCTCATAAATACCTCAATTGTTTGTCTACTGAATGATCAGCGTTTTTGAACAAATATCTTCAAATGATTGACAGTGCAGGGTCTGGGTCGGCAGGTTCTCCATCCATGAGCAGCGTTTTTTAAATAAACAAAAACAATACAATAGACAAACTGGCAGAGATCAGCAGGGAATACAAGACAGCAAATCCAACAGATCTGAGAAGGCTTGTGTGCAACTGGGTTTTACCCCCTCCACCCTTAAGCAGGGAGGGAAGAGGTGCTCCTATGCTGCGGAAATTTCAGACAAACCTTCTGTAAGTTGGCAAATCCCATAAATCTTTGAAGTTCCTTAATGGTGGTGGGACGGGGCCATTCCAGGACAGCTTTTACCTTGGTGTTGTCCATCGCCACTCCCTCAGCACTTATGACACATCCCAGGAACGAGATTGCTATGCTGATGATAAAATCAACAATGAAAACTAACGCCATGCTTCCTAATGATATCTCCCAGTGGTAGCCATGCTTCCTAATGATATCTCCCAGTGATAGCCATGCTTCCTAATGATATCTCCCAGTGATAGCCATGCTTCCTAATAATATCTCCCAGTGGTAGCCATGCTTCCTAATGATATCTCCCAGTGGTAGCCATGCTTCCTAATGATATCTCCCAGTGGTAGCCATGCTTCCTAATGATATCTCCCAGTGGTAGCCATGCTTCCTAATGATATCTCCCAGTGGTAGCCATGCTTCCTAATAATATCTCCCAGTGGTAGCCATGCTTCCTAATGATATCTCCCAGTGGTAGCCATGCTTCCTAATGATATCTCCCAGTGGTAGCCATGCTTCCTAATGATATCTCCCAGTGGTAGCCATGCTTCCTAATGATATCTCCCAGTGGTAGCCATGCTTCCTAATAATATCTCCCAGTGGTAGCCATGCTTCCTAATGATATCTCCCAGTGGTAGCCATGCTTCCTAATGATATCTCCCAGTGGTAGTCATGCTTCCTAATGATATCTCCCAGTGGTAGTCATGCTTCCTAATGATATCTCCCAGTGATAGCCATGCTTCCTAATGATATCTCCCAGTGATAGCCATGCTTCCTAATGATATCTCCCAGTGATAGCCATGCTTCCTAATGATATCTCCCAGTGATAGCCATGCTTCCTAATGATATCTCCCAGTGGTAGCCATGCTTCCTAATGATATCTCCCAGTGGTAGCCATGCTTCCTAATAATATCTCCCAGTGGTAGCCATGCTTCCTAATAATATCTCCCAGTGGTAGCCATGCTTCCTAATGATATCTCCCAGTGGTAGCCATGCTTCCTAATGATATCTCCCAGTGGTAGTCATGCTTCCTAATGATATCTCCCAGTGATAGCCATGCTTCCTAATGATATCTCCCAGTGATAGCCATGCTTCCTAATGATATCTCCCAGTGATAGCCATGCTTCCTAATGATATCTCCCAGTGATAGCCATGCTTCCTAATGATATCTCCCAGTGATAGCCATGCTTCCTAATGATATCTCCCAGTGGTAGTCATGCTTCCTAATGATATCTCCCAGTGGTAGCCATGCTTCCTAATGATATCTCCCAGTGGTAGTCATGCTTCCTAATGATATCTCCCAGTGGTAGCCATGCTTCCTAATGATATCTCCCAGTGGTAGTCATGCTTCCTAATGATATCTCCCAGTGGTAGCCATGTTTCCTAATGATATCTCCCAGTGGTAGTCATGCTTCCTAATAATATCTCCCAGTGGTAGCCATGCTTCCTAATAATATCTCCCAGCGGTAGCCATGCTTCCTAATGATATCTCCCAGTGGTAGCCATGCTTCCTAATGATATCTCCCAGTGGTAGCCATGCTTCCTAATGATATCTCCCAGTGGTAGCCATGCTTCCTAATGATATCTCCCAGTGGTAGCCATGCTTCCTAATAATATCTCCCAGTGGTAGCCATGCTTCCTAATGATATCTCCCAGTGGTAGCCATGCTTCCTAATGATATCTCCCAGTGGTAGTCATGCTTCCTAATGATATCTCCCAGTGGTAGTCATGCTTCCTAATGATATCTCCCAGTGATAGCCATGCTTCCTAATGATATCTCTCGCAGTGATAGCCATGCTTCCTAATGATATCTCCCAGTGATAGCCATGCTTCCTAATGATATCTCCCAGTGATAGCCATGCTTCCTAATGATATCTCCCAGTGGTAGCCATGCTTCCTAATGATATCTCCCAGTGGTAGCCATGCTTCCTAATAATATCTCCCAGTGGTAGCCATGCTTCCTAATAATATCTCCCAGTGGTAGCCATGCTTCCTAATGATATCTCCCAGTGGTAGCCATGCTTCCTAATGATATCTCCCAGTGGTAGCCATGCTTCCTAATGATATCTCCCAGTGGTAGCCATGCTCCCTAATGATATCTCCCAGTGGTAGCCATGCTTCCTAATGATATCTCCCAGTGGTAGCATGTACAGGGTGAAGAGCAACGGTCCTAACACTGAGCCCTGCAGTACTCCATACTGAACTTGTGATCGGTGTGACATCTCTTCATTTACTGCTACAAACTGATAACGGTCAGATAAGTAAGATTTAAACCATGCCAATGCAGGTCCACTAATGCCAACATAATCCTCGAGTCTATTCAAAAGAATGTTGTGGTCGATAGTGTCGAATGCAGCGCTAAGATCGAGTAACACTAATAGAGAGATACAACCACGATCAGATGATAAGAGTAAATCATTTGTAACTCTGATGAGAGCAGTCTCAATACTACACTGAAAAATCGAATTATTTAGAGGGAAATAGGAAGAGTATGTTGCACTGACAAATGCTTAGTTAGTATAGTTCACTTGAACAAGAGTGACTAAACAAGAACTGTAGAGTACTTGATCATTTACTCATAGCTTATAGCTCCTTATAGACTTATAACTACCATTGTTGTGTTTTGATGCTGAATGTTGAAGTCTGTTTGAGAGAGACTCAAGCATAGTCAATTGCAAGATATTGTCACACAAATATCAACCCAATGTTTATGACATAAGTGTTAGCAATGAAATGTTAAAAGATCATTATTCGACATGAAGAATAGACTAGTTAATGATTTAGTCAGAAGTTAGGTCACCTTTTAAAAGCAACCTATTTATTCCTTCCCTTTGAAACCAAATAACTGGGAATTATTGTTGCATCAACAGGAAGAGAATTACAATAAGTTCCAAGAGCCCAACCAAAGGGAACACTGATCTCCATAATGGTGAGCTCAAACTAAAACATTTTAGGAAAACAACATCAACTTATGAAGTCAGCCTGTGTCATGTCAGCTTCAAGCAAACTCAAAGTATCTCGGGTGAATGCAACGCAAAACTTTTCTGAGAGAATGCAAAAACATCTACATTTTCCTCCCGTGTCATATTTTTTCCATCACCGTGTCCCTTTAGGGGCTCTGTAGATGTTGGACTTTTGGAAAGGGATGTTTCCAATGTATTATTGTGCTGTTTTCTGTTTATTTAAATAAAAACACTTACAGTGACCTCACTGGCTATTCTTGTTGTTGTTTTTTACATAGCTAGTAGCCTTTGTGAAATGTGATCCCATTTAGAGCACAATATTTGATAATCTGAAAAATTAGCTGGAAAAGAATAGCTGGATGGGATTTACAAATCCAGATCATTCTTTTTAACAGCTTTGCCTTGCGGCCTGTTTTGCCTTTTGAGGGGTTGTTCACAATTTTTTATTTGATTTGAACCTTTATCCATCCAGGTAAACTGTTTGAGAACAGTTTCTCAACCACTTCTCATTTACAAACATGACCTGGCAGTCACCAAGGCACTAGTTTTGTTGTTGGGTGAGGGATCTGGTTGGATTATTCATTGAATATTATGAATAGTTTTGTGTCCAGCTGCTATGTTTCGTTTCCAGATTGGGGTCATTTTATAAATGTTGTTTGTGCTGAAGCAATGTTATGATCACTGGTCTTGGACTGAAGATCAAATGCAGTCTTTATCAAGAGTAATCTAAAGAGTAGCAGGCAAGGGTCCAAACATACAGAGATCAAGATCATCCAACCCTGGGTAAAATACAAACATGTTTCGAAACACTGCTGTGAAGTGTGATTTAAAACACCCACGTCACGTGACTATGGCTAAATGAAGCTTTGGCCCGTTTCGCAAGTGTTTCGACAGGTGGCATACCTACATTTAATTGACAGGGTCAGGAACAAACCACACACATACACATGTGTCTCAACCTAACGCTCACACGGTTTAAAAGGTAACGCATCTTCACCTCGGGGGTTTTTGTGAGAGGAGAGAGATTTTGAGACCTTTATAGCACAGTTTGGTCAGTTATATTTAAGCAGGATTGGGGAGTTAAGTAATCAGGATACCGTTACATATTTTCCGGATTACGGTGGTTTTATTTAAAACCAAATAAATGAGTATTCTGACATCATAAGGCTATATGAAGCACTGCTTGATTATAGTTTCTGAGCCCCCTGCTGGTGCATGCACAAATAGCACTCGTCTACAATCAGACGCAGCTGCGATGCACCAGTGGAGTTATTCATTACGAAACGTTTTCATGTCTGGAAATATCAGTTATTTTGTTTTCAAAGAGGAAAAAGGAAACAACATAAGGCATCTGTACACAGTCGAGTTAAGGTGGCTCTGTGTCTTCTCAAGATTCTGTATAAAGATGCAATGCCGCATAAAAGCACACTTAAAATACGGCGGGTCTGACACACCTTCAGGCGACATTGAAACGGTTTTGATTCAGTGTAAATGAACATGAACTTGTGCCACCCTAAATGTCACTGTCATGACAGCTCAGGCGCGCGAGAATCAAGGAGCGGGAGACAAAACATATAGGAATAGCTCCAAATTCAAGCGCAATTTCAATACCCGCATGTTGAAAGCGGCTCCCTGAGGCATGTGGAGATCTCCCAGTAGGAACGCTATCTGAGGCTGGGCTGTGCAGTCGGAACCATCTCTGAGCTCTGGATCATGCCTGAAGAAACATGCAGCCTCTATTTGCACTTTGAGTATTGAGAGAGTATTTTCATTACGGTTTCACATAATAAGACTAAGAGAGAACTGCGTTATTAATTTCTATTTATACTGTTTTTATTTCTATGATCAATTTGTGTAAAGGAGTTCATAATTAATGTACAGTAAGATCTGAAGAGACTGTGTGGAATCATACAGGAGAAGCCAGTCAGTTGAGATTGTTACAGTGCTTGAGTATTGCTGTCTTTCAGTGCGTATAATAATTCATACTCAGAAACTGAAATGACATTCATTACGAGATGAAGAGTTAAAACATTTCAGATGCTCCTGCAGGCTCGTCTCATGAGCACACTCATGATATATTCTGGTTTATTAATACAATGCACATTGTGTGTTCTGTGGTGGACTACCTGTGTACTCAACATGTGTTTCTGATAGCCGTGCCTGTCTGTGTGAGAGTTTTACTGTAATTAAATCACCTTTGTGTGGACAATCCCTTAATAACTTCAACATAACACAACGCAGAGGAACGACTGCGACACAGTGACTGGCACTGAATAAGCATCAATAACCCCACCCGCTTCTGAATATTCATTTCATCATTTCTTTTATGTTATAGGTCCTATTCTCTATTATTCTTGTTGTTTTGTACTTGTACCATTTCATGTACATCATTTGGCATGTCTAGAAAGAGAGAAGAGTCATAACATTGAGACAATTGAGCTTAGTAAATGTAACATTGAGGAAGATGATGGGAAGAACTATTATCTGTCATTAACCGAACACACCCAGCAGCTTTAATCAGAGGAAATGAAACACATGTGGTCATCTCCTAAACGAACTCTTTTAATGGCCATTAGGGGAAATTATGCTCTTTCTTTTGTCCAGTATTACATCATCTTGTTCAATTCTCTTAAATGGTGGGCTTTTGACAGAAGAGTTACACAAAAGGATGACAGACATGCAATATCCCAACAACAATAAATGTCTGCAAAATATGAGTATAAATAAAAGTTACTCAAATTTGATATTTTATACAGAATCAAGCATATAGTGTCAGTTATGGCAAGTCATTAACAGACATTATATAATCAAGAGAAACATCAGGAGTGCTGCTTGCTGGAAGGACCTCCGTTTGTAATCCCAGAAGATGCTCTTTGATTGGGCTTCAAATTTCTATCCATAGAAAACAAATAATCCAAGGCACTCTTGGTTCAGAAAAATGATTTATTCATGTCTTAATTCAAACATGACTGACTCTAGAAACACTGCACAGCCTTACTCAGAGAGTCGGGTACTGTTCAGTTCCTTGGCAAATCATTCATCATCATTTTCATCAACAACCTTTTTCCACTGACAGAAACCAGACGGTAACTTAATAAAGACAAGTTTTGGATGACAAAATCTGACGAAAATCTACTGTAATTTTTGTTGTTGTTGTAAAAACGAGAGGAAAATGTTAGGCTCAGTGTTTACTGTACCATCTTTATATAGTGAAATGAGTTCTCTCCTCATCTGAACTGCAATAGTACGGCGTTTTAAAATAAGTGTCCTGGTGTATTTGAGCTTGATTATGATTAAAAGTCACAAATTATACGCTTATGGTTCACAATAAACTGCATTTAATCTCATTCCCATTTAACTCACAGTCAGGAGGAAAGACTTAGAACAGTATTTGACACATTATTCAGTAAAGTATCAGGGTTATAACAGTTCACTAAAACCAATAAAACTTTATTTATTAAATCAATGAAATCATTGTTAACTGAAATAAAAACGATATAACAAACTTATTTGAAGCTTTAGATTAACCTGATATACTGACTAAAACAGAAATACAACATTATAAAAACGATATAGATGTTTTAAAAAACAAACACAAAGTGACTTGAGCTCTTTCCTGTATTGTTGCACTTGAACGGGCAAAAACACGATGTGAGTTTTGATGTATTCCAGTAACAGCCTAAGATGTGATGCTTAAATGCTCAATGAATGCATTACAATTGAACTAAACTCATTAGATTTGAGACAACTAAAACAATTCAGGTGACTAAAATATGACTAAAACTAAAATGTCATCTTAGTTAAAAGACTATGACTAAAACTAAATCTAAAATTTCTGTAAATTACCTGGAATGTGCAGGTAAAATCAGTTACTCAGTAGGAACGGGAGAAACCAAAAATATCATTGCAGGGGGATATATAATATCACTATTACAAAGTATAAGAAACAATAATGATAATCGTAATGATAATAACTGAGGAAGGCTGAATGGCTGAAATGGATCAGTGTGCAGTGTTTTAGTCAATCAATCAATCAATCAACTTTATTTATATAGCGCTTTTACAATGACGATTGTTTCAAAGCAGCTTCACAGTGTTAAACAGGACAACATTGCAACAAAATTTGATTTGGCTAGTTTAATTTGGATAGTTTATAGAATTATATATGACCAAATTAATAAATTCTATTTGTATATTTAGTTGAGTAACTTGGATCATAATTTGAGTGTCCCCAACTGAGCAAGCCAAGCCAAAGGCGACAGTGGCAAGGAACCAAAACTCCATCAGGGCATGATGGAGAAAAATAAACCTTGGGAGAAACCAGACTCAGTCGGGGTGCCAGTTCTCCTCTGGCCTATTATTAACAGTGTATAATTATTACTCTGGCAACCTTGCAGGTCTTAAATCATATTAGATAGGAATATTCGAAATTTTGGGTATGACGCCTTGCGAGGCGGGCTCATTTAGGATGGCGCGTCGATTACACAAGAATATGAATACTTGAAAGATCGGAGTTATTGCGCCGGAGGCGGGTGAATTGAGGATCACGTTCGGTGAGGCGAATTCAGAGGAGACACTAATGGACACGGTCTCAGCAGACACTCCAGGATGAGCTGGTCATGTCCAGATGCAGGTCCACCATCCGATCCGGACACGGCCTGGATCCGGCCGACTGCAGTAAACCTCGGGATAAACAGAGAGACTAACATTAGTGTGGATGCCACTCTTTTATGATGTAACGAGTACATCAGGTGTTATGGGAAGTGTTCCCGGTTCCGGCTGACCTAGTTAATGCAGCCTAATAATCAGTCATTTGATTTGAATAAAGAAAGTTAAAAATGTTCTATGTGTATGCCATAGTAAAGAGATGTGTTTTTAGTCTAGATTTAAACTGACAGAGTGTGTCTGCTTCCCGAACAATGCTAGGAAGACTGTTCCAGAGTTTAGGTGCTAAATAGGAAAAGGATCGACCGCCTGCAGTTGATTTAGATATTCTAGGTATTTTCAACTGGCCAGAGTTTAGAGACCGCAATTGGCGTGATGGAGTATATTGCGTTAAGAGCTCGCAAGTACTGGGAGCTAAACCATTTATTGCTTTATAAGTAATAAGCAAGATTTTAAAATTTATGCGATGTTTAATAGGAGCCAGTGCAGTGTTGACAGAACTGGACTAATATGATCGTACTTCCTGGTTCTAGTAAGAACTCGAGCTGCTGCGTTTTGGACCAGCTGGAGTTTATTTATTAGGCGAGCAGGGCAACCACCCAGTAGAGCATTACAATAATCTAGCCTTGAGCTCATGAACGCATGTACTAGTTGTTCAGCATTTTGCATTGAAAGCATGTGACGTAATTTAGATATATTTTTAAGATGGTAGAATGCAGTTTTACAGATGCTAGAAACGTGGTTTTCAAATGAAAGATTGGTATCAAAGAGCACACCCAGGTTCCTCACTGACGACGAGGACTTGACAGAGCAGCCATCGAGGGTTAGACAGTATTCTAGGGCACTCTTTGTGGAGCTTTTCTGTCCAATAATTAAAAATTCAGTTTTATCTGAATTAAGTTGCAGGAAATTACTATTCATCCAATTTTTAATATCAGCTATGCATTCCGTTAATCTTGTGAATTGGTAAGTTTCGTCAGGGTGTGAAGAAATATAGAGCTGAGTATCATCAGCATAACAATGAAAACTAACGCCATGCTTCCTAATGATATCTCCCAGTGGTAGCATATACAGGGTGAAAAGCAACGGTCCTAACACTGAGCCTTGCGGTACTCCATACTGAACTTGTGATCGGTGTGACATCTCTTCATTTACTGCTACAAACTGATAACGGTCAGATAAGTAAGATTTAAACCATGCCAATGCAGTTCCGCTAATGCCAACATAATTTTCGAGTCTATTCAAAAGAATATTGTGATCGATAGTATCGAATGCAGCGCTAAGATCGAGTAACACTAATAGAGAGATACAACCACGATCAGATGATAAGAGTAAATCATTTGTAACTCTAATTAGAGCAGTCTCAGTACTATGATACGGTCTAAATCCTGACTGGAAATCCTCACATATACAATTTCTTTCTAAAAGGAACATAATTGTGAAGACACTGCCTTTTCTAATATTTTTGATAGAAACGGTAGATTCGAGATTGGTCTGTAATTGACTAATTCTTTAGGATCAAGTTGCGGTTTTTAATAAGTGGTTTAATTACAGCCAACTTAAAAGTTTTTGGAACATATCCTAATGTCAAGGATGAATTAATAATATTAAGCAGAGGATCTATGACCTCTGGAAGCATCTCTTTAATAGCCTAGTCGGTATAGGGTCAAGCATACATGTTGTTGATTTTGATGATTTGACAAGTTTAGCCAATTCTTCTCCTCCTATAGCAGTGAATGAGTGTAATTTTTCCTCAGTGAGACTACAATGTTCTGTCTGAAGTGATACTGTAGTAGGCGGCTGCATGGTTATAATTTTATTCCTAATGTTATCAATCTTACTAGTAAAGAAGTTCATAAAGTCATTACTGCTGTGTTGTTTATAAACGTCAGAAGTTGAAGCTTTATCCTTTGTTAATTTAGCCACTGTATCGAATAAATACCTAGGGTTGTGTTTGTTTTCTTCTAAAAGAGTTGAGAAATAAGCAGATCTAGCAGTTTTATGGCCTTTCTGTATGCAATCATGCTCTCTTTCCACAAATTGCGAAAAACCTCCAGTTTTGTTTTCTTCCAGCTGCGCTCCATTTTTCTGGCTGCTGTTTTAAGGGCCCAGTGTGCTCGTTGTACCACAGCGTTGGATTATTTGCTTTAATCTTCTTTAAGCGCCGAGGAGCAACTATGTCTAAAGTGCTAGTAAAGAGAGAGTCAGTAGTTTCTGTTGCAACATCAAGTTCCTCTTGGCTATCTGTAATTCTGAGGAGATGGAACTGATGAGGAAGATTATGTATAAAGCAATCTTTAGTCGCAGCGGTTATAGTCCTGCCATATTTGAAGCGAGGATGGCTTTGCAGCCTTAGCTATATTAAGTATACATGATATTAGGTAATGATCTGAGATGTCATCGCTCTGCTGCAGGATTTTAATGGTATCAACATTTAGTCCATGTGACAGTATTAGATCTAAAGTATGATTAAGGCGATGAGTGGGTCCAGATCGTGTTGTCTAACTCCAATAGAGTTTATAATGTCTTTAAATGCCAATCCCAATGCGTCTTTTTCATTGTCAACATGGATATTAAAATCACCAACAATTAGTACTTTATCTGCAGCCAGTACTAACTCTGATAGAAAACCAGCAAATTCTTTGATAAAGTCTGTATTGTGCCCTGGTGGCCTGTATACAGTAGCCAACACAAATGTCAAACGGGATTTATCATTTACACTACACAATGTTACATAAAGCACCAAAACTTCAAAGGAATTATATTTGAAACTAGACTTCTGAGTAATACTGAAGTTATCATTATAAATTACAGCAACACCTCCTTTTCCTTTCAGGCGGCTCGTGTTTATAACAATAATCTTGGGAGTGGACTCATTTAAAGTAATGTAGTCGTCAGGTTTTAGCCAGGTTTCTGTCAAACACAGCACATCTAGGTTATGATCTATAATCATATCATTAACAATAAGCGTTTTTGGCGAAAGGGATCGAATATTCAGCAACCCGAGATTTATCAATTGTTCATCCATTATTATATCTGTTGTTTATTTGTTGGACATCAATTAAATTTTTACTGTTGAATGGTTTTGATGGTTTTTGTATTTACTGATTCGGGAACAGACACAGTCTCTATGTGATAATATCTAGGTGAAAGCGTCTCTATGTGCTGGGATTTAGCTGACTCTGGTGACGTGAGACAGCTAGCAGACGGTTGGTTTAGCCAGTTTGTCTGCTTCCTGACCTGGGCCCCAGTGAGTCAAGGTTTAGCTCTAAGACTATGTGCCAAATTACTAGAGAGAAGAGCAGCACCAGCCCGGGTAGGATGAATGCCGTCTATCTTCAACAGGTCGGGTCTGCCCCAAAAACTTTTCCAATTGTCTATGAACCCTATGTTATTTTGCGGACACCACTTAGACAACCAGCCATTGAGTGATGATAATCTGCTAACTATTTCATCACTCCTTTTAACAGGAGGGCCAGATAAACAGACTGCCGGTGACATCGTACTTGCGAGTTTACACACCTCTTTAATGTTAATTTTGGTGATCTCCGACTGACGGTCGAACATCATTAGTGCCGGCGTGAATAATAATCTTAGAGAATTTACGATTAGCTTTAGCCAGCACTTTTAAATTTGCTTTGATGTCAGGCGCTCTGGCTCGGTAAACAGGTGACTATGGTGGCTGGTGTCTCTATTTTCACGCGTTCCGTGTAATAGAATCGCCAATAACTAGGGCACTTTCAACAGGATCCTCAGTGGGTGCATCACTGAGTGGGGAGAACCTGTTTGATGTTCTAATCGAACGGAAGAGTGGTTTTTAGATCCGCGACTATGCTGTCTCACAGTCACCCAATTGCCCTGCTGCGGGGCTCAGCCGGAACCAAACAATGAGTGTTCACTAAGCTAGTCGCATCCAAAAGAGTATCTAAAGCTGTACCATTCTCACTACTCTCACATAAAGTCTGGATGCGTGTCTCTAAATCTGAAATCTTCTCCGTCAGCCTGATTAATTCCTTACATTTAACACATGTGAAGCCCTGTTCGCCAACGGAGATAGATATGCTAAACATGTAGCATGCAGTGCAAGTGACAATGACAGGAGAAGAAGACATGGCTTACCGTATTTGTTGATGAATCCAAAACTTACCACACAACTTACTCCACTTACTTTGTTTGATGGAGTCTATTTAATAATCCAACTCACCACAGTTGTCTAATGAACTCAGAAAACAGGAGACCCGGGTGCCGGGATGGAAAGCTACCAGGCTAGCGAAAAGCTAACACGTGGTAGTGATTTAGATTAAAAGCTAGTGATGTCAAATTTAACTTGATAGGCTATATTAAACAATATATGGTGATGAGTAAGTTATTTTTAGCAGTATAGATAACAAAGAAAATATATCAAATAGAGATTCAAACGCAGCTATACAGAGCTACAAACACTGACGCATGCAGTAGCAGCAGTAGGTAGACTGGAGCAATCGATCAGGGAGCAATCGATCAGGGAGCCTGTTATTCTTGAAAATATTCACAAACTTTAGTCACTGGATCAATCCATTTCTTCTTCCGAGGTAAATCCAAGGCGTATCCCTCACAGCTTGTCTCCCAAACTCGATGAAAAGGAATCTAATGAAGCTTGATCTTTGTTTTGAGGTGATGGCCGTTTACAGGTTAGCATGGTTCACATGTGCGATTAGCATGTGAGTCGCCTGCACAGCTCAGGAGTGTGCTCACATTAAAGATAATGAGCAGAGATGTGAGAAACTGGACCTCTCGTTGCTTTCATTTGGATTACATAAACACAATATTCATTTGATATGATTCGATATTCATTCCAAAGACAAAGATCTTATGTCTGTCTGGCAAATATTCGCTGAGTAATAGTTAATTTCTGAAACGCGTATTTAGAAAGAAGTTCACAGAGACTGATTTGTTTGTTTTATTTATTTAAAAAAGCACAAAGTTGTGTTGTTATTGTGCTTTGTACAGATCTGTCAATTCTGCAAATGTGCACCATGTTCATTGCAATTAAACCTTCTCATTGCGTGATCTTAGTATCATTATGAAAAGTAAAAATAAGTGATTTCATAACTTGTAATGGAAAAAGTATGTTACTCACAAACACTGAGATTCAAATCATTCTTCTGAGTTTCACTGTGGCAATGGGCTGGGCTCATGTTAACACTCAAAAGCTGATCGTCTGATTACTTTGTATTACATTTTTTTTATTAAATTTTCACATCAGAAGAATGCATAATAGCCTACTTCATAAATCAGACTTTCAGTGAACAGTTAAACTTAATAAATTAGCCCTACATTAAACAGTAGGAGACCGGGGATGGTTGTAAACGGGTTAGTTGTAACAACTCCAATCTGTTCAACCAGGAACTAGTTACAAATCACCTCATTCACTTCACACATGCTAAATTTAGCCCTTATTCCATATGTGATAAAGAAGAGTTCTGTGGTAGACACAGCAGATGTTAGAGTGAAAAAAACAATTTTGAGGTAAGAAAGTAACTTTTATTACTTCTTTTTATTTTTGTTATGGGAATTTCAGTTTTGTAGTTAAATTCATCAAATTTAAATTATGTTTATTGTGTGTCTGTGTAGATATTTTTCATGCAAGTTGTTAGTGCTAATGTTTGAGTTGTTAGCTGTAAGGTGAGCAAGAGTGTAACAACAAGACTCGGGGTTATTTGTAACAATAATGAAATGTTAGTTCAATTAATTATGGTCAATTACTATGACTGAGAGTCTCAGAGTCACACACACACACACACACACACACACACACACACACGCACGCACGCACGCACGCACGCACACACACACACACGTTTGAGTATTCAATTTCAATATTTTACTATGGCCAATATTATGACTGACTGTAACAAACATGCTTACACACAATTTTTGTGTTCAAGTTCAATTTATTATGGTCAATTACGATGAGTGACATGACTGATGACTGGTCAGTGTTGAATAAAAAGCTTTCAAAATATTTTTTTTATCATAATCCTTATTTGATTATGTTACATCTCACCCCAGGGTATGTTACAACTAACCCAGTCTATGGGGTGAATTGTAACATTTCACTCCTTGTGTTTGAAACTAAACCATCTATTTTCTGTTTGTGTTGCAAAGATAATAGCCAATTCATTTAATAGCAGACACTTGTGACTAGTTTAAATCACATTTTGAACACACTGGCTTAAACACTGGCACTGCAGTTTTACAGATGCTAGAAACATGGCTTTCAAATGAGAGATTGGAATCACCCCCTGAAAAGGCATAAGGTCTGTAAATGTGTGTTTACTGTTAGTTGTAAGGAGTGTTTTGTGTAATTTGCTGATGATGATACTGCAAGGAGAGAGAGAGAGAGAGAGGGAGAGAGAGAGAGAGAGAGAGAGAGAGAGAGAGAGAGATAGAGAGAAAGAGAGAGAAAGAGAGAGAGAGAGAGAGAGAGAGAGAGAGAGAGAGAGAGAGAGAGAGAGAGAGAGAGAGAGATAGTGGTTATGGATAAGACTTTAATGCACTTCTAGTGTTTTATTCTCTGGCGTGAAAACAGACACCTCATCTTTTGTGTGATGAACAATAAACTTTCATCAGTAAAGATTTGGCCATCATTCGGACAGGGTCCGCTACAGCAGGCTTGTTCTAAGAGATGATAAAAGCAAGATAGCATCATCCGTTATAACCGTATTTAAACTAAACGATCCATGTTCTCTCTTCATCAGCAGATAGTCTCTGGCTCTGTGGGCATTATTGTCAGAGTCCAGTACGAACTGAACACTGCTAGTTTCTGACATGTTCTGTTGTTGTTGAAGCTCTTGAGCCCTTTGAGCTCCGCCCTCTTCCCGAAAAGGGGTGGGGGCAGCAGCTCATTTGCATTTAAAGGGACACCCTTTAAATGCAAGCTTTTGCATGGCAAATTTGACATGCTAAAAAAAACATCTGTGGGGTACACACTCACATACACACTCTGGGGACACCAAAGACTTACTGTATGTATTGTAAAAGGGCATCCAATGTCCCCTTTAAATTGATTCAACAATAAATGTAATCAATTAATTGACAAAGCGTAAGCATTTTTGGTGTTTTAAATGTTGTGTGCCTCATGATATATGATTTATGAGTGTTCAATAAATGCCTTGATAATTTAGCATTGAATCTTGACGTAGATTATCACAAATGGCTTCTTGGGCTCGGGCAGAGGATACTGAATCTAGAGTTTTTGTTGGATGTGAGTTTGTTCCTCCATTGATGATAAAGATGTTCATTTAACATTCCCCCAATGCAAAATATTAAAGTGTTTTCAAAAATTAGGACTAAAGAAGCCATCTGAGCCGCAATATATCCAACTTTTTGTCATCATATATTATATACCCGGGCTGGTGCTGCTCTTCTCTCTAGTAATTTGGCACATAATCTTAGAGCTAAACCTTGACTCACTGGGGCCCAGGTCAGGAAGCAGACAAACTGGCTAAACCAACCGTCTGCTAGCTGTCTCACGTCACCAGAGTCAGCTAAATCCCAGCACATAGAGACGCTTTCACCTAGATATTATCACATAGAGACTGTGTCTGTTCCCCGAATCAGTAAATACAAAAAACCATCAAAACCATTCAACAGTAAAAATTTAATTGATGTCCAACAAATAAACAACAGATATAATACGGATGAAAAATTGATAAATCTCGGGTTGCTGAATATTCGATCCCTTTCGCCAAAAACGCTTATTGTTAATGATATGATTATAGATCATAACCTAGATGTGCTGTGTTTGACAGAAACCTGGCTAAAACCTGACGACTACATTACTTTAAATGAGTCCACTCCCAAGATTATTGTTATAAACACGAGCCGTCTGAAAGGAAAAGGGGAGGTGTTGCTGTAATTTATAATGATAACTTCAGTATTACTCAGAAGTCTAGTTTCAAATATAATTCCTTTGAAGTTTTGGTGCTTTATGTAACATTGTGTAGTGTAAATGATAAATCCCGTTTGACATTTGTGTTGGCTACTGTATACAGGCCACCAGGGCACAATACAGACTTTATCAAAGAATTTGCTGGTTTTCTATCAGAGTTAGTACTGGCTGCAGATAAAGTACTAATTGTTGGTGATTTTAATATCCATGTTGACAATGAAAAAGACGCATTGGGATTGGCATTTAAAGACATTATAAACTCTATTGGAGTTAGACAACACGTATCTGGACCCACTCATCGCCTTAATCATACTTTAGATCTAATACTGTCACATGGACTAAATGTTGATACCATTAAAATCCTGCAGCAGAGCGATGACATCTCAGATCATTACCTAATATCATGTATACTTAATATAGCTAAGGCTGCAAAGCCATCCCCTCAAATATGGCAGGACTATAACGCTGCGACTAAAGATTGCTTTATACATAATCTTCCTCATCAGTTCCATCTCCTCAGAATTACAGATAGCCAAGAGGAACTTGATGTTGCAACAGAAACTACTGACTCTCTCTTTACTAGCACTTTAGACATAGTTGCTCCTCGGCGTTAAAGAAGATTAAAGCAAATAATCCAACGCCGTGGTACAACGAGCACACTCGGGCCCTTAAAACAGCAGCCAGAAAAATGGAGCGCAGCTGGAAGAAAACAAAACTGGAGGTTTTTCGCAATTTGTGGAAAGAGAGCATGATTGCATACAGAAAGGCCATAAAAACTGCTAGATCTGCTTATTTCTCAACTCTTTTAGAAGAAAACAAACACAACCCTAGGTATTTATTCGATACAGTGGCTAAATTAACAAAGGATAAAGCTTCAACTTCTGACGTTTGTAAACAACACAGCAGTAATGACTTTATGAACTTCTTTACTAGTAAGATTGATAACATTAGGAATAAAATTATAACCATGCAGCCGCCTACTACAGTATCACTTCAGACAGAACATTGTAGTCTCACTGAGGAAAAATTACACTCATTCACTGCTATAGGAGGAGAAGAATTGGCTAAACTTGTCAAATCATCAAAATCAACAACATGTATGCTTGACCCTATACCGACTAGGCTATTAAAGAGATGCTTCCAGAGGTCATAGATCCTCTGCTTAATATTATTAATTCATCCTTGACATTAGGATATGTACCAAAAACTTTTAAGTTGGCTGTAATTAAACCACTTATTAAAAAACCGCAACTTGATCCTAAAGAATTAGTCAATTACAGACCAATCTCGAATCTACCGTTTCTATCAAAAATATTAGAAAAGGCAGTGTCTTCACAATTATGTTCCTTTTAGAAAGAAATTGTATATGTGAGGATTTCCAGTCAGGATTTAGGCCGTATCATAGTACTGAGACTGCTCTCATCAGAGTTACAAATGATTTACTCTTATCATCTGATCGTGGTTGTATCTCTCTATTAGTGTTACTCGATCTTAGCGCTGCATTCGATACTATCGATCACAATATTCTTTTGAATAGACTCGAAAATTATGTTGGCATTAGTGGAACTGCATTGGCATGGTTTAAATCTTACTTATCTGACCGTTATCAGTTTGTAGCAGTAAATGAAGAGATGTCACACCGATCACAAGTTCAGTATGGAGTACCGCAAGGCTCAGTGTTAGGACCGTTGCTTTTCACCCTGTATATGCTACCACTGGGAGATATCATTAGGAAGCATGGCGTTAGTTTTCATTGTTATGCTGATGATACTCAGCTCTATATTTCTTCACACCCTGACGAAACTTACCAATTCACAAGATTAACGGAATGCATAGCTGATATTAAAAATTGGATGAATAGTAATTTCCTGCAACTTAATTCAGATAAAACTGAATTTTTAATTATTGGACAGAAAAGCTCCACAAGTAGTGCCCTAGAATACTGTCTAACCCTCGATGACTGTTCTGTCAAGCCCTCTGTCAGTGAGGAACCTGGGTGTGCTCTTTGATACCAATCTTTCATTTGAAAGCCACGTTTCTAGCATCTGTAAAACTGCATTCTACCATCTTAAAAATATATCTAAATTACGTCACATGCTTTCAATGCAAAATGCTGAACAATTAGTACATGCGTTCATGAGCTCAAGGCTAGATTATTGTAATGCTCTACTGGGTGGTTGCCCTGTTCGCCTAATAAATAAACTCCAGCTGGTCCAAAACGCAGCAGCTCGAGTTCTTACTAGAACCAGGAAGTACGATCATATTAGTCCAGTTCTGTCAACACTGCACTGGCTCCTATTAAACATCGCATACATTTTAAAATCTTGCTTATTACTTATAAAGCAATAAATGGTTTAGCTCCCCAGTACTTAAGCGAGCTCTTAACGCATTATATACCATATCGTCAATTGCGGTCTCTAAACTCTGGCCAGTTGAAAATACCTAGAATATCTAAATCAACTGCAGGCGGTCGATCCTTTTCCTATTTAGCACCTAAACTCTGGAACAGTCTTCCTAGCATTGTTCGGGAAGCAGACACACTCTGTCAGTTTAAATCTAGACTAAAAACACATCTCTTTACTATGGCATACACATAGAACATTTTTAACTTTCTTTATTCAAATCAAATGACTGATTGTTAGGCTGCATTAACTAGGTCAGCCGGAACCGGGAACACTTCCCATAACACCTGATGTACTCGTTACATCATAAAAGAGTGGCATCCACACTAATGTTAGTCTCTCTGTTTATCCCGAGGTTTACTGCAGTCGGCCGGATCCAGGCCGTGTCCGGATCGGATGGTGGACCTGCATCTGGACATGACCAGCTCATCCTGGAGTGTCTGCTGAGACCGTGTCCATTAGTGTCTCCTCTGAATTTGCCTCACCGAACGTCATCCTCAATTAAACCGTCTCCGGCAATAACTCCGATCTTTCAAGTATTCATATTCTTGTGTAATCGACGCGCCATCCTAAATGAACCCGTCTCGTGCGTGATACCAGAAAATTTCGAATATTCCTATCTAATATGATTTATGACCTGCAAGGTTGCCAGAGTAATAATTATACACTGTTAATAATAGGCCAGAGGAGAACTGGCACCCCGACTGAGTCTGGTTTCTCCCAAGGTTTATTTTTCTCCATCATGCCCTGATGGAGTTTTGGTTCCTTGCCACTGTCGCCTTTGGCTTGGCTTGCTCAGTTGGGGACACTCAAATTATGATCCAAGTTACTCAACTAAATATACAAATAGAATTTATTAATTTGGTCATATATAATTCTACAAACTATCCAAATTAAACTAGCCAAATCAAATTTTGTTGCAATGTTGTCCTGTTTAACACTGTGAAGCTGCTTTGAAACAATCATCATTGTAAAAGCGCTATATAAATAAAGTTGATTGATTGATTGATTGATATACATAGGCGCCGATCCCGTGGGTGCTCGGGGGCTCAAAAACACGAGATATTCTTCATTAATGTTAACCAATCAAAACATCTACTGATATTGGGGAACCTCACTGATTGGTGGAGCTCGCTGGTCACAATATTTGCCTTATATGAGTGGCTCTTACAGCGGGGGTGGGCGTGGCTATCTTAAGGTCAATTCTCAGGAGCTGAACTAAAAAAAAATGAAAGGTGTATTATGAGTGTTTACTGTTTGTTCGTCAACTGCCCGACTGAGTCTGGTTTCTCCCAAGGTTTATTTCTCCATCCTGTCTTTTGGTTCCTTGCCACCGTCGCCTTTGGCTTGCTCAGTTGGGGACACTAAATATTCAACTACATCACCGATCAGCTCATTTAATTTATCATGAAGTTATAATTATAAGATAAAATGTTGAAAATATGATTTAAAAAGTCCTCATTATTAGATAAAAGTCAAAAATATGACATGCTAAGTCATTGCAAGATGAACAGCTGAAATTAGGACTTTATGAAATTCTGAGATAATACTTAATTATCCTAATTATGAGATAAAAAGCTGCAATTATGACCAAAACACACACTAAGACATTTAAGAGATGAAATCATGCTGCTTATTTCTTTTTAAATGCGCTTTTGAATCACACTTATAATACTAATATTTACATTATTGTTTTCATTTTGTGCAATATATACTTTTACATGTGTTTTTACATTTTGAAATCTGTTTTCACAACAGAAATTAAATCAAAAACGTACTTTAGCTTTTCATCTAAATCAAAACTCATTTCCTATCAGCACTGAAGCATGTGTGTGTGTGTGAAGAGCGCTAGAGAAATAAAGGGACGAGACTACTGCTTTCGAAAAGAACCATCAAATAAAATCAATTACTGCTGATTTTTTTGTGTTTTTCCCCAAAAAGGTGCATTTGGGAATGTGGATGAAACTTAATTTAAAAACATACACCATCAACACAGGAGAATACATCAATATATTTCTAAATAAACAATGGCTTGGTCCTGCTGTAAAGTGACCGCTGGCGCCCTCTGCTGCCGTCTGTTATACATACGATTATTCTCCATTTACTGTAAAAAAATATGATTACTCACTTATGATACATTATTTGAGCCAGTTATTATTGCTTTATTGTTACATGTATTAAAGTCATAATAAAGGCTATTGTCCACTATATTCATCTTTATTATAAATAAAATAAATACATAAAATCTTCAGTAGATTAACACAACAACTGTTACCGACAGCCCTAGATAAAACATTTGAAGACGCACCTGCATTGTTAAGCATGTTGTGATTAAAAGACTCTGTCATATATTTTATCACTGTAGATTTCTTGAAAAATTATGCTATTAAAATACTTGTGTCTAATTTAGCAGCTGCGTCTGCAAACACACTGCATAGTGTGATTATGATTTTTCAGAAATGATTGACAAGGACAAGCATTTTGTCATTTTTATTTTACATGTTAACTTTGACAGGTGAGATGGTGATTATCAAGATAGAAGTCTGGAAAGCTAGATGTAAAATATCAGTGTTTTTTTGTTGCACAATTCTTCCAATCAAGAAGAACTGCACTCTTGTAAACCCTCGTTGCAGCAGAGCAGTTAGGCGTTCCCAGATCTGTGCCTGGATCAGCTGTTAGACTGAATATATACAGGACTGTACCTTTCCTAAATATTCAATGTCTAATTAAATGATTGGCCACAGATTTACTCCAATCAAAGCACAGAAATATGTCAAAGACGGTCCACAGAAAGCAGCTGCACCTGAGCAAAAGTTCTGAAGACTTGCATTGAAATCTCTCTCTCTCTCTAGTAATACTAATAGTAACTCACTTACGATTTGGAAACACTGCTTCATGAAGCTTCGAAACCTTTGCTTGTTTCAAATCAGTGGTTCGGAGCGTGTATCAACCGTCCATAATCATGTGATTTCAGGAAACGAGGCTTCATTGTGCATTTAGAGTCACTCAGATCGGGTCAATCGGTCAGAAGCTCATCACTAGCATAAAGCTGTAGCACAACGTGTGAAAGGCACTGTATATTCGTGATGTCCGCTTCTTGAACGAATGGTTCTTTTGAGCCGGTTCACTAATTAAACCGAATCGAACTTTAGTTCCGTGTTGATGACGCAAGACGCAAAAGCTGAAGTAGCACAGCCGACTCAAAAGGAACCGAAGGAGCCGGTCAAACATCTGTCGACATGTGCTGAGGATTACCGAGGACTCTGGCAGTTTTAATTATATTAAGCTTATAGAAGATGTTTTTGTTAAATATAATTCTAATTTTCTATCTTGTTTGCTAGAGCTAGTGTTTGTCTGTGGCCGTGAACAAGTTCTCTGAAAGAGTGTGAGACAGCTGCAGATTGCTATTGTGTTATTGGTCAGAAGTCCTGATCCACTGAAATGAGTGTAAAGGAACAAGTGTGACTGCAGGCCTCTGTATGTAGGAACTGACCCAAGAATAAAAGCTTTGACTAAAAGCTAAAGACACGTTGCTTGTGTTTTTCAATTCCGGATTCACCATGATAATTATTAAAGCTTCTTCAGACAAGAGAGACATGTTGGGAGGGAACCGCTCCAGGAACCGATGATCTATTGGGTTATTTGGATTAGATTTGATAATATCTCAGTTTATAGGTCTTGATCATGATCAGCACCTCAGCGGCTTCAGGAAAAGGCCAAACACACATCTGTTAACCAGCAGTCCTACACATCTGTAAGACCAGCACTAGATGGAAGTCTCATCCCAAAGAACTCTTGCTTTTTCTCAAAGTAGTAGTTGAATCGAGCAATGGCATACCTTAGAAAGATTGAGAGAGGGAGACATGGACATAAACAAGTCAAACCCTTTTGTGGACAACAAGAGTCAGTGAAGATTACTAATAATGCTCATAGCAACAGTTAAATCTTGAAATATGCCTGTTATGTTATTGTAATTTTGTTACTTTTTCTCTGCTGGATTTCAAAGGGATGGTTCAGGGTGGATGAGGAAAACACAAACACTGGCTCAATAAGAGGATTTAACGGCACTAAATTATGCTCCACAGTGTAACCACAAGATGGCTGTATAGCCCTGTGTATTCCCTATGGGGACATTGGACTCAGACATTATTTGTGCATTTGGTTTTGTCTTGCATTTGTATATGTATATTTACTACTTGTTGTCAAAGTTTTAATTGTTGTCCATCATTTTGCAAGTAATTAATGATAATCAAAAATGCTTGTTTCAGAACAGTACAACAGAATGTCATAAAAAACACAATATGCTTTCAAACACAAGCCCCAGATGCTCTTTCTGTTCTCCAGATGTTATGTTGGACAGGTGTGTGACGTACCTGTTGAAGTCAAAGTCAATGGTGGAATGTTTCGCCTGCAGCAGAGCCCATAGACACCAGAACAAATGAGCCACCTGGGACAACATGAAGGACTCTCACATTAGATCAGCTCGGGAAAATGACCCTGGACATGCATTTCCATCTTTATTGTTTGGAAACAACACAACGTTTAATATTTAATGTTTTGTTAATCTCAATGCAATCTCACTTTTCATGCTCGTCTGTTAAATACAACTTTGGATCTTAAAAACGTCCTAAATGTTGAGATGAACTAAGAGTAATAAGTCCTGTAGAAGTATTGTCCATTCATTGTTGGTTAATACCAGGACTAAAGGATGTACAAGAAAGGAGAATGCGAGCAGTAAGAATGGACATGTAATCATGAGCCTTCCTCGTCTTCTCCAGAACACTCTTTGTCATGGGTGTCGCTTGATATTTGGGCTTTAGCATAGCTGAATGTGCCATCCAGTTTGTCCTGAGCAGACAACATTACATATTCACCACTGTTTGACATTTACATTTCTCCAACTTCACAACTGACAGTCTGGCCCCTTCCCACTTCCCAAAAACACTCACCAGGGAGAACTTGCAGACCTGTCCATAGAGCTCCAGGACCTCTTCCCTGGTCACAGCTGAATCCACATCACTGCAGGACTTGAAGCTCTCCAGATAAGCCGTAAGCCAATCAAACTGAAGCTTGAAACTGGGGTACAAGCTGGAGTCAACATTATTGATACCTCAAAATAAAATTCAAAGACAAATGATCACATTGTGCGTTAGACCGTAGTGAACGTCATGACATTTAATGTTAGTTATAGTTCAATCTTTATTTTATGTTATCTTTATGATTTTTATTATTTGTACCTGCAAATTCATTGAAATGGTTTCCAATATCGTAAGCTTGGTAATTAAAATCAGCATATTCATAGTCAATGAATTTTACTGTGCCTACAATCAGAAAAAACACAGTTTAGTTATGAGCATTTGGAAAACAATACCAGAGGCAACTTAATTACATACAATATGCTAATGAGAGTCATAATTATACAGTATACAATGCATTAGGGCTTCACATTAGATCCCTACAGTAAAATGCACCACAAATATCTGTTATGAATATGATTTGCACACAGTACATCATGCACAAATTAAAACTGAACTTCAGTTATGAAGCTCTATGTAGTGCAAGATGATATTGATCAATAATCTTTCAAACATAATGTATGGCAGAGCACGTCCTCTACTTGTATTCTTCAGCCACGGAGCTTAGATGCTCCCATATCTCTAACCTTTGCTGTAAGCACAGATTAATCTTCTGTATGTTGTGGAGGAAATTCATTTTTGCCAGGCCTAAGTTGTGTTACAGAAGGCCTAACTAGGCCTCAGTGTATTATGACAGGCCTCGGCTGTGTATTAGAAAAGAAAGGTCTGTCGCCCATCAAAAACATCAAAACATGGGAAAACAAGAGAAGTTATATTTGTTGTGTGGGAAAACTGGTGTGAAGCGCTGGGAAACTGTCATGAAAGTGTTATATAAGAGCTTTTTTGTAAATTAGAAAGCCTGGGATTTTCCACAAATAAATATGATACTTGACAAAGTTTGCGCATAATTGTGCCGAAACTGTAAGGTGGAGCTAAAAAGAAAAGATACCTAGAAGGGCGCTAATTGGATGAAGAATAAGAAAAGAGTATAAGAAATTAAGTTTTACCATGAAAGAGTCAGATGAACAGCTGCATCTCACTTTGTTGTTCTTACAATAAAGTTTACTTTTCCTGAGACCTGGAACTTCGACGAAAATCAAGAGATTTTCTTTGACATATCGAAGACAACTAAGACCTAGAATTTGCCACGACAATGTCTGTGAATGTCTTAACCATAGAAAGTGCCTGCACTCTTTACACGGCATGCAGAATAAGCGGTACATTAATCCCATGAGTTATGTCTGAAACCTTATTATGCCTACACAATGTAACTTTATAGACTGTTTATAATTTTTCAGAACAGTAGCATTTCATTTACATTCATATTTTGATGATGTCTGCACAGGCTTCAAGTCAGTGGCGGAGACTGTTTAATCTAAATGGATTTGTATGATCAAAAGTCAAGAATCTTAATTAAAACTTCTGATAATAATAATAATAATAATAATGTTAGGTCACCTTCTTCTTGGTTATAGATGACATTTTTAGTCAGGAGGTCATTATGACATAGCACTACTGGGGAGTTGATGTGGGTCAGATGACACTTCAGTTCCTCCATCTCTTTGATGATGATTTTTAGGTTTGGTGCTTCCACATGGGCACTGGACCTAAAGGATTTAATATTTAATTATAGGATTTAATAACAATTTAATATTTGCAGCTCTATTCTGGATGAAATGTTCCCTTTTTGGCCATTTCTTTTCAATGAACCTTGTAACGGCCCTGAGAAAAACTGCACATTTTAGAGTGTCCAGCCTAAGGCACACCTGTGCAAAAATCATGCTGTCTAATATGCCACACCTGTGCAATAATCATGCCGTCTAATATGCCACACCTGTGCAATAATCATGCTGTCTAATATGCCACACCTGTGCAATAATCATGCTGTCTAATATGCCACACCTGTGAGGTGCATGAATCATCTTGGCAAAGGAGAACGAGTACAAATAACGATGCAGATTAAGACTTGGTGATTTCCTAGGCAGATATTGGGTCTATATTATGGGGAATCACAGGCGAAGCACTGCTACTTGAGCGCAGAGATATTTGTTGTGAATACGCAGGCCACAAGAAGTAATTAGGTGTTTTTTTTTTTTGATCACTTTTACTCGGGACATGCTAGCTGGCAACATAGGATTCCATTCACTATGCTAAGCTAAGCTAGCAGTGACCCTGTCAAACTAAAACAATGCATGCTCTGAGACAGAAATGCATTTGCCCACATATCTAAATTTAGGAAAGATGTTGAATGAGCACTATTTCTAAAAACGCTGGAGTGTTTTTAGAAAAAACTGTCCTATGTGTTTTGTGCTAGATTCCGTGAGACTTGTTACAGCGCTTGCATATTGTTGTTCTTGACTGGTCTTGGTTGCTTCTATTACTCTCATTTGTAAGTCGCTTTGGATAAAAGTGTCTGCTAAATGACTAAATGTAAATGTTCCTTTAATTATTTTAAGATGCTGCAATAGTTTTACATAAAATTGAGATTAACCATCCATCCATTTTTCAAACCGCTTGTGTATTTGAGATTATGTCCTTTCAAATATGAATATACTATTCAGCTACATATGTGTTTTATAACACGGATATTATCCTACCTTTGCTGTTTAGGAACATCAGAACTCTGGACCAGGTTCAGGAACTGGGACAATCTAGACCACAAAACTGGTGTCACAGGTGAACTATTCCCGATTTCTCCTGACTTTATGGAATGGATTTTTCCCATTTCTGTTGCAATCAATCTACAGATAATGAAAAGTTGATCACATTGAGAAACAGTCAACCATATAGAGTCATAACAGCTTGTAACTTTAGCAAGGATACAATTAAAATATGATCTTAGCGTTCCAGTGTATGGGTTAGTGATGCTCAAGCTCTGACCTGTAAACAGAAGGCTGTCTCAGCAGTGTGTCGTCCAGCACAACTCCTCTGACAAACTCATAGCAGATACCATTGGTAAAGCTGCAGTAGAGCTCTGGGCCACAGCCATGCTTGTGGAGCACCTGGAACATCTCCATTTCTTTATCCCGGTCCATAAAAAGCTCAGTCATCTGCCCATAAACCCGCACAAGTAAAACAGGATCTTCTGACATGGAGCCCACATAGCAGCCCATTAATTGGTTGGTGATGCCCTCAGTGAAAGCCTAGGTTCATTAAAGAAAAGAACAGTAATACAAATTAAATTCCAGTCTGTTTTTGACTTAAAAAGCAATCACATGAATGCATATGCTTTTGGAGCTTTCTGGAAATGTATAGTATAATTAAATTGATCTTCTGTTTCGATACACAGATATAGTCATAGGTAATCAAACAAAAAGCACAACCAAAACCCGCTAAAAACATTACAGATCGGATGCCGGAAAACCCCACAACAGGTCAGGTTCTTCCAGCTGCATTCGAAGGGATTACATCAAGACTGCCACTGGAGATCATTCGAGTAGGAAAAGGAAGTCTGGGAAAAGAGGAAGCTTTAGGCTGTGATTGAGGAAACAACAGCTTTAGAAGAAACAATGGTTTTCTATATCTGCTGACACACAACTCTACCTCTGATTCCAACCAGATGATCCGACGGTAGCGGCTCGCATCTCTTACTGGATGAATGACCACGGCCTTCAACTAAACCTTGCTAAGACGAACTAAGACGAGCTAAGTCACTCGAATTTTCCATTCAGCAAGGTTCATCAACCACAACACAATTACCTTCATAGACCACATTTCTAGAACAGGTCCTGCAGATTTGCCTTACATCAGGAGGATCAGGCCCTTCCTATAAGAACTACACAACTCCTCATCCAAGCTCTTGTTCTATTCAGACTGGACTGTTATGCTCTCTCTTTCCAGCATCACTGTCAGACCTCTGAAACTGATCCAGAATGAGTGTTCTTTAACGAGCCGAAGAGAGTTCCCAATCGCTGCTCACATCGAACTCCAGGCACTGATGTTTGAACAACCACTGGCTGTGCACCCTACACCTAAACTCATTACTTCAGACCGATGTGTCCTCCAGAAGCTTGTGTTCTCAAAGAGGCACAAACTCACTCTCAAGGACCTTTACCTGGACTGTCCCTGCTGGTGGAATGACCTTCCTAACTTCTACCCCATAGCCCTTCAATTTCCCATACCCCTTCATTTTGCACGTTCACGTGAAGGGGTAGGGGTGTCTCATTTCTCTTTTGGCTGAGTGGTAGAGGTTAGGGTAAGGGACAGATAGCCCTTCAAACTGAGATTTTTCAGGACCACACTTCGAACGAAGGGGTATGAAGATTTTCCCTGCATACTACAGCGCTGCTAGAATGTGTGTAGTGATGTTGGCATTCAGAATCGATCACTTGTTGCTAAAACATGTTGTTAAACGTGCTCGTGCCTGATTTCTGTTAGATATAGCCTACACACTTTATTGCTGGTTATACTGGTTAAATATTACAGGACACTAATAAAATCGATTGCTCCCTGATCGATTGCTAAAATCGATTGCTCCCTGATCGATTGCTCCGGTCTACCTATTGCTGCTGCTGCATGCTTCAGTGTTTGTAGCTCTGTATAGCTGCTTTTGAATCTCTATTTGATATATTTTCTTTGTTATCTATACTGCTAAATATAACTTACTCATCACCATATATTGTTTAATATAGCCTATCAAGTTAAATTTGACATCACTAGCTTTTAATCTAAATCACTACCACGTGTTAGCTTTTCGCTAGCCTGGTAGCTTTCCATCCCGGCACCCGGGTCTCCTGTTTTCTGAGTTCATTAGACAACTGTGGTGAGTTGGATTATTAAATAGACTCCATCAAACAAAGTAAGTGGAGTAAGTTGTGTGGTAAGTTTTGGATTCATCAACAAATACGGTAAGCCATGTCTTCTTCTCCTGTCATTGTCACTTGCACTGCATGCTACATGTTTAGCATATCTATCTCCGTTGGCGAACAGGGCTTCACATGTGTTAAATGTAAGGAATTAATCAGGCTGACGGAGAAGATTTCAGATTTAGAGAGCATCCAGACTTTATGTGAGAGTAGTGAGAATGGTACAGCTTTAGATACTCTTTTGGATGCGACTAGCTTAGTGAACACTCATTGTTTGGTTCCGGCTGAGCCCCGCTGCAGGGCAATTGGGTGACTGTGAGACAGCATAGTCGCGGATCTAAAACCACTCTTCCGCTCCGATTAGAACATCAAACAGGTTCTCCCCACTCAGTGATGCACCCACTGAGGATCCTGTTGAAAGTGCCCTAGTTATTGGCGATTCTATTACACGGAACGTGAAAATAGAGACACCAGCCACCATAGTCACATGTTTACCGGGAGCCAGAGCGCCTGACATCAAAGCAAATTTAAAAGTGCTGGCTAAAGCTAATTGTAAATTCTCTAAGATTATTATTCACGTCGGCACTAATGATGTTCGACTTTGTCAGTCGGAGATCACCAAAATTAACATTAAAGAGGTGTGTGAACTCGCTAGTACAATGTCACCGGCAGTCTGTTTATCTGGCCCCCTCCCTGTTAAAAGGAGTGATGAAATAGTTAGCAGATTATCATCACTCAATGGCTGGTTGTCTAAGTGGTGCTGCTCTTCTCTCTAGTAATTTAGCACATAATCTTAGAGCTAAACCTTGACTCACTGGGGCCCAGGTCAGGAAGCAGACAAACTGGCTAAACCAACCGTCTGCTAGCTGTCTCACGTCACCAGAGTCAGCTAAATCCCAGCACATAGAGACGCTTTCACCTAGATATTATCACATAGAGACTGTGTCTGTTCCCCGAATCAGTAAATACAAAAAAAAACATCAAAACCATTCAACAGTAAAAATTTAATTGATGTCCAACAAATAAACAACAGATATAATACGGATGAACAATTGATAAATCTTGGGTTGCTGAATATTCGATCCCTTTCGCCAAAAACGCTTATTGTTTATGATATGATTATAGATCATAACCTAGATGTGCTGTGTTTGACAGAAACCTGGCTAAAACCTGACGACTACATTACTTTAAATGAGTCCACTCCCCAAGATTATTGTTATAAACACGAGCGTCTGAAAGGAAAAGGGGAGGTGTTGCTGTAATTTATAATGATATCTTCAGTATTACTCAGAAGTCTAGTTTCAAATATAATTCCTTTGAAGTTTTGGTGCTTTATGTAACGTTGTGTAGTGTAAATGATAAATCCCGTTTGACATTTGTGTTGGCTACTGTATACAGGCCACCAGGGCACAATACAGACTTTATCAAAGAATTTGCTGGTTTTCTATCAGAGTTAGTACTGGCTGCAGATAAAGTACTAATTGTTGGTGATTTTAATATCCATGTTGACAATGAAAAGACGCATTGGGATTGGCATTTAAAGACATTCTAAACTCTTTTGGAGTTAGACAACACGTGTCGGGACCCACTCATCGCCTTAATCATACTTTAGATCTAATACTGTCACATGGACTAAATGTTGATACCATTAAAATTCTGCAGCAGAGCGATGACATCTCAGATCATTACCTAATATCATGTATACTTAATTTAGCTAAAGCTGCAAAGCCATCCTCGCTTCAAATATGGCAGGACTATAACCGCTGCGACTAAAGATTGCTTTGTACATAATCTTCCTCATCAGTTCCATCTCCTCAGAATTACAGATAGCCAAGAGGAACTTGATGTTGCAACAGAAACTACTGACTCTCTCTTTACTAGCACTTTAGACATAGTTGCTCCTCGGCGCTTAAAGAAGATTAAAGCAAATAATCCAGCATGGTACAACGAGCACACTCGGGCCCTTAAAACAGCAGCCAGAAAAATGGAGCGCAGCTGGAAGAAAACAAAACTGGAGGTTTTTGGCAATTTGTGGAAAGAGAGCATGATTGCATACAGAAAGGCCATAAAAACTGCTAGATCTGCTTATTTCTCAACTCTTTTAGAAGAAAACAAACACAACCCTAGGTATTTATTCGATACAGTGGCTAAATTAACAAAGGATAAAGCTTCAACTTCGCGTTTGTAAACAACACAGCAGTAATGACTTTATGAACTTCTTTACTAGTAAGATTGATAACATTAGGAATACAGTTATAACCATGCAGCCGTCTACTACAGTATCACTTCAGACAGAACATTGTAGTGTCACTGAGGAAAAATTACACTCATTCACTGCTATAGGAGGAGAAGAATTGGCTAAACTTGTTAAATCACCAAAATCAACAACATGTATGCTTGACCCTATACCGACTAGGCTATTAAAAGAGATGCTTCCAGAGGTCATAGATCCTCTGCTTAATATTATTCATTCATCTTTGTCATTAGGATATGTACCGAAAACTTTTAAGTTGGCTGTAATTAAACCACTTATTAAAAAACCGCAACTTGATCCTAAAGAATTAGTCAATTACAGACCAATCTCGAATCTACCTGTGGCAGAAATATATAAAATGGAAAGGGATGTTAATCACCATTTAAATTTTATCCGACTACGCCACCCTGGTGGGAGGCCAGGGAAAATAACTCCCAATATAAGACACACAGATACGTTTCACCAACTAAAGGCAAGGAATTAAGAGAGACGCGAGTAGAAATACAAAAGGGAATTTTATTATAAAAATCACAAAATCTGATTAAAACCCCCCACAATGGCAGAATTATAAATACCCAGAGCCAGGATTAAGTAGGAACCAGGCAGGCCAGGTGCAACTCAGGTCATCCAAAACCCACCTCAATTCACACACACAGAACACCACGCACACCCACCAACGGGAAGTTGTATCAGCACACAGCACACTGTGATACACTGCAAAAATAAAGCAGCTAGCCTCCCCAGTTCCACCCGCGACCTCACTGGCCCTGAGAAAAAAAGGAAAACAACATTAAAGACAATAACAATTAATAGAAATAAACCAAATACCAAAATGATACAATACTGTCGCAACTCTGACACTCAGGCCTCCAGAGGACACCATAGGTCTACAAACAGACAATTAACCTAAAATGGCGCTAAAGCAATGAATCAAAGAAAATAAAACAAACAACAAGGAAACAAATCTGGAAACAAAGATAATTATACCCAAAAGCTTAAATTATAAATAGCCTTGAGGACACAAATCTGAGGCCCACTTTAACAGGCCCGACGACTCGCAAACAGCAGAGCAGTACACAGTTCAAATGACCGTGACGCGATCAAATCCAGAATAGATCCATCAGCAAAACAGCAGCTGCGTCACCTGAGATCACTAGCTAGGAACCGGACTTAATTGTTCCCCTTTCCTTTTAAGGATGAATATGAGAATTAGAGAATTAAAAACATTTCAACAACAACAACTATGTAGGACAAGAGCGGCATACTTACGGATGATGTCAAACACTGAACGCACAGCTGTATGGTTACTCACTACCGGTGCCGCAGCTCAATCTGACGACCAGCCTTCACACACACACACACGTGCACTCGCTGCTGTTACTGAGAGCAACACGCAATAAATGCCAAAACTGTGATGTTTACAAGTTAAGCATTAAAACATACCTGAAAGTGAACTCCGCCACAACTTGCCGCAATGCCAAACGCCACCAGCGCCGCTCTAAATTAAACTATAAATAGCGCATATTAGCCTCGTAATATGCGTCACTACACACAAGAACTCTACATACCTGAATGGGAGATGGAACGGGAGCGGAAATGCCAAGGAGAGGGGGAGAGAAGCACCCCAAGTCACACACACATACCAGCCCGTCAAAATAAGGGTCCCTAAATAGTGGTTACTATCACCCAATTGGTCAACCCATTACACTCCAACCATCCAATGAGATGACGTGACTCATCCTGCCACATACCGTTTCTATCAAAAATATTAGAAAAGGCCGTGTCTTCACAATTATGTTCCTTTTTAGAAAGAAATGGCATCTGTGAGGATTTCCAGTCAGGATTTAGACCGTATCATAGTACTGAGACTGCTCTAATTAGAGTTACAAATGATTTACTCTTATCATCTGATCGTGGTTGTATCTCTCTATTAGTGTTACTCGATCTTAGCGCTGCATTCGATACTATCGATCACAATATTCTTTTGAATAGACTCGAAAATTATGTTGGCATTAGTGGAACTGCATTGGCATGGTTTAAATCTTACTTATCTGACCGTTATCAGTTTGTAGCAGTAAATGAAGAGATGTCACACCGATCACAAGTTCAGTATGGAGTACCGCAAGGCTCAGTGTTAGGACCGTTGCTTTTCACCCTGTATATGCTACCACTGGGAGATATCATTAGGAAGCATGGCATTAGTTTTCATTGTTATGCTGATGATACTCAGCTCTATATTTCTTCACGCCCTGACGAAACTTATCAATTCACAAGATTAACGGAATGCATAGCTGATATTAAAAATTGGATGAATAGTAATTTCCTGCAACTTAATTCAGATAAAACTGAATTTTTAATTATTGGACAGAAAAGCTCCACAAGTAGTGCCCTAGAATACTGTCTAACCCTCGATGACTGTTCTGTCAAGCCCTCGTCGTCAGTGAGGAACCTGGGTGTGCTCTTTGATACCAATCTTTCGATTGAAAGCCATGTTTCTAGCATCTGCAAAACTGCATTCTACCATCTTAAAAATATATCTAAATTACGTCACATGCTTTCAATGCAAAATGCTGAACAATTAGTACATGCGTTCATGAGCTCAAGGCTAGATTATTGTAATGCTCTACTGGGTGGTTGCCCTGCTCGCCTAATAAATAAACTCCAGATGGTCCAAAACGCAGCAGCTCGAGTTCTTACTAGAACCAGGAAGTACGATCATATTAGTCCAGTTCTGTCAACACTGCACTGGCTCCCTATTAAACATCGCATACATTTTAAAATCTTGCTTATTACTTATAAAGCAATAAATGGTTTAGCTCCCCAGTACTTGAGTGAGCTCTTAACACATTATACTCCATCACGTCTATTGCGGTCTCTAAACTATCAAAATCAACTGCAGGCGGTCGATCCTTTTCCTATTTAGCACCTAAACTCTGGAACAGTCTTCCTAGCATTGTTCGGGAAGCAGACACACTCTGTCAGTTTAAATCTAGACTAAAAACACATCTCTTTACTATGGCATACACATAAAACACTTTTAACTTTCTTTATTCAAATCAAATGACTGATTGTTAGGCTGCATTAACTAGGTCAGCCGGAACCGGGAACACTTCCCATAACACCTGATGTACTCGTTACATCATAAAAAGAGTGGCATCCACACTAATGTTAGTCTCTCTGTTTATCCCGAGGTTTACTGCAGTCGGCCGGATCCAGGCCGTGTCCGGATCGGATGGTGGACCTGCATCTGGACATGACCAGCTCATCCTGGAGTGTCTGCTGAGACCGTGTCCATTAGTGTCTCCTCTGAATTTGCCTCACCGGGCGTCATCCTCAATTAACCCGTCTCGGCGCAATATCTCCGATCTTTCAAGTATTCATATTCTTGTGTAATCGACGCGCCATCCTAAATGAGCCCGTCTCGTGCGTGATACCCAAAATTTTGAATATTCCTATCTAATATGATTTATGACCTGCAAGGTTGCCAGAGTAATAATTATACACTGTTAATAATAGGCCAGAGGAGAACTGGCACCTCGACTGAGTCTGGTTTCTCCCAAGGTTTATTTTTCTCCATCATGCCCTGATGGAGTTTTGGTTCCTTGCCACTGTCGCCTTTGGCTTGGCTTGCTCAGTTGGGGACACTCAAAATATGATCCAAGTTACTCAACTAAATATACAAATAGAATTTATTAATTTGGTCATATATAATTCTATAAACTATCCAAATTAAACTAGCCAAATCAAATTTTGTTGCAATGTTGTCCTGTTTAACACTGTGAAGCTGCTTTGAAACAATCGTCATTGTAAAAGCGCTATATAAATAAAGTTGATTGATTGATCGATTGATTGATTGATTGATTGATTGATTGATTGATTGATTGATTGATTGATTGATTGATTGATTGATAAAAGACCGTGTATGATGACGTATGACCGTGTATGATGACGTATGGTTACCTATTAAGTTCAGTATCAATAATAAAGTATTGCTAACTATAAGGCTACCTATAACAGTACATCACACACTCAGAATACAGTCGGCCACAGGCGATACACACTCCAATCCAGGGGGCGCGCGGTAATGCCCTGAGGTTTGCTAACCGCCACGACAGGGGAAAAGAGCAGAAGAAGAGCATGTGCGAATTAATTGAGCAAATTGTAACACTGCACAAGTTTTATTTTTCATTACTACATTTATTTTAAAGCATATTACTAGGATATAGGCTGTTTATTAGTACTTTCGTTTTTTTATTAGTTTGAGGCAAAAGTCACAGTTAATAATAGTGAGAGAGTGTACAATATTTTTTCATTATTTTGTGCAACTAAAAATGTGTTTGGTTATTTATTAATTTCATCGGTTTCTGAAATGTGCACACCTACAATATAGAAAATGGAGTGATAAAAGAATATAAATAATTGTATCATTAACCAGTGTAATAATTTTAGTGTCACGTTTTGAGTTTGTTTATGACCTAATTGTCTGTTCCATTCATGACTGCGTGTTTGTTAAACTTCTAGTCTGATTATCCAGTGATCCATGGATTCTGACATTTATTTGAGCCTGATTTCAACGCTGGAGAAAAGCATAAAAATATGATGATAAATGCAAATCCATATTCCGATATTAGTCTTGATTAATGGGGTCTGTTGTTTTCTCCAGAGTTCCCCTAGTCTTCTGTTTGAAACTTCAGTGGATTTGAAGTCCTGCTTCCAGCGAGTCTTTCTACTATACAGCATGACCTTTAGGATAAATGGTAAGATATATATTATATAAAAGTACTATTGATTCACTTTAATCATGGGGTCCCGGTAATCCCAACCAACGAGGAAGAGCAGCGGATCGCAGCAGAACACACATATATACAGTATATATAAATGGACCAGTTGGCAAATCATTTATTTGGGAACATAAAATGTTTTATTCCATTTTTATGTGTATTTGATCAGCTGCTTTACTCAGAGTAATATCATTTAATTTGTACTTTTCATTTTTTTAGTCAGCATGCGTTCAGTTCCAACCAATAAGATGTCTTCAGTGCCCGTGAGATCCACACATAGGAACTAACTCATCATGCTTCCAACATCTTTCCAACCCGTGGAAAACTGGTGATTTTGGACTGTGATCGGTTTGGACCCTGTGACCGGAATGCATGGCTATATTTTAACTTTAGTTCTAACCGTCTGACTGATGCAATAAATACTTTTTACTTATTTATTTTTCTTTAGAAAGGGAGTTACACATTTGTATATTGTAGTCAACACCAAGCAATTAAACACTGATAACAGGCAATGGAAATATTAAGCTAAGCTAAGGATATACATTCATTAATCATTAATGTACATTGATTCTCTAAGATTATTATGTGTTTATTTAAGGACAGACAGTACATACAAAAAGTTTGGAAACATTACAATTATTACTGTTTTGAAAGAAGTACCTTCTACTCACTAAAGATGCATTTCATTAAATACAATAAAACAGTAATATTGTGAACAATTATTAAAAATTAAAAATTTGAATAAATAAAAAAATGTAATGTATTTCTTAATGGAAAAGCTGAATGTTCAGCATCATTACTCCAGGCTCCAGTGTCACGTGATCTGAAATGACGATCTTGTGCTCAGGGTAACATTAAAAGAGTTGTGGAGCTGAATGACATGGACCGCAAGGAACATGCCTCTACAATCATAAAGTACACTCACCTAAAGGATTATTAGGAACACACACTAATACTGTGTTTGACCCCCTTTCACCTTCAGAACTGCTGAAGGTGCTGAAAGCATTCTTTAGAAATGTTGGCCCATATTGATAGGATAGCATCTTGCAGTTGATGGAGATTTGTGGGATGCACATCCAGGGCACGAAGATCCCGTTCCACCACATCCCAAAGATGCTCTATTGGGTTGAGATCTGGGGACTGTGGGGGCCATTTTAGTTCAGTGAACTCATTGTCATGTTCAATAAACCAATTTGAAATGATTTGAGCTTTACCAGTCTTCAACTGTCCAATTTTGGTGAGCTTGTGCAAATTGTAGCCTCTTTTTCCTATTTGTAGTGGAGATGAGTGGTACCCGGTGGGGTCTTCTGCTCTTGTAGCCCATCCGCCTCAAGGTTGTGTGTGTTGTGGCTTCACAAATGCTTTGCTGCATACCTCGGTTGTAACGAGTGGTTATTTCAGTCAAAGTTGCTCTTCTATCAGCTTGAATCAGTCGGCCCATTCTCCTCTGACCTCTAGCATCAACATGGCATTTTCTCCCACAGGACTGCCGCATACTGGATGTGTTTCCCTTTTCACACCATTCTTTGTAAACCCTAGAAATGGTTGTGTGTGAAAATCCCACACCCCTAAATGCATTGAAACAACTGCCATTTGATTGGTTGATTAGATAATTGCATTAATAAGAAATTGAACAGGTGTTCCAAATAATCCTTTAGGTGAGTGTATGTTCCTCCAACACCACATCACATTCATTCTGGAACAATGAGCTCCAGACTAATGAGGCAAAATTGCCAGTGTTTGACAGAGCTGGTGGAGCTATGGATGACCCGAGCCGATTAATAATTGCAGTGTTTTTAGTATTAGTCTGTATGATTAAATTCGTTTTAATAATATCCCTGAGTAAATGACAGCAGAAGCAGATAATAATGATGATGAATAATCAGCATGTAATTCTGCTGTTCTGATGCTCTCTGCCATGCTTGCTGAGCTGGTCACTTTGTTTCTGACTCACTCGGCTCCAATAATGACTCCTTGCAGCTATATTTATGAATACCTTTTGTTTGTCATCATAAATGAAGTCACCAGGATGGGTATTTTGGGTGGAGAATCCCCTCAATGGTCTCTTTTGAACTTTAACCCTAACCCTCTGTTCAAAAATATTGGTATGCTATTATTTTGACAATCGCAATCCTGAATACCTTTCTCTATTCCTCACTAAAGGCCTGTTCACAGCAAGTATGTAGAGCATCGGACGACAAAACTACAGTCCATGCTTAGAATGAACCGTGTTATCATGTGGATGCTGATATAGTTACCATTATAATTATCATAATAGTTATTGTTCTTGCTGTGAACGGGCTTTAAGATTGCCACCCCGGGTCTGCATTTACTCTTTTACTGTGCCTTTCGACCCTCTCTGTTCGTGGCATCTAAAATGAACCAATAACACAAATGCATTCAAATATTAATATTTATTAATTTTAGCACATATTTGTCTGTACTAACATTCTTGTTTATATGTAATATAAATAAGATTCAAAAATTTTCTAAGATTCTATTTTTTCAAAACAATCTAACAATAAAAGTGTTTTTTGGCATTTCACTGAATGATGTGTGGTTTTGTAAATTAGGTCACCGCAGCATGAAAAGGTGCGATTATCAAATACTTGTGCATCCGTATGGACATTTGTCTTTTTCTGTTTAGTGTTTTTGGGGTAACTTTGCCTGTGGTAATGCTAACTGCATAACATTTGCCACAGGTGTGTATTTTTATTGGAATTGTACTATTTGACCACAATTGCGTTTAAAAAAAAACACATTTTGCACTAGGAACACTAGGATACTTCCTCTTAGCCCCTTTTGGACATAAATGCCCCCATTGAAACCCATTAAAACGGCTATTTTTTATCCCAGGGCCATTCAACTATAAAATTATGCAATCTTTGGGCTTTCATTCATGCAAGGCTTCAACATTTTAATTTTTAATAATTTAGGCAGATGGTGACTTTTTCTGGCTTGGCTTATACAGCAAATACTATTTTTTTTTCTGTTAATGCAGATTATAAAGCCAATTGGATAAATTATGCAGCTATAACTGTGTGGGTGTGTTAGTATAGATGTCAGAGTGTGTTATGTATGTAATAAAAGTGTGTGAGTGTTTGTGTGTGTGTGTAAAACTCAACAGCAAATCCAGCCGCTGTGTGTCCCAGTGGAGTTTTGCTGGCACCTAACGGAGAAAAGTGTCACTGCGCCCAACCAAAATCTGACAGAGCTCAAAAGCACAGCTTTTTTAGATTAATGGCGTTGATTTTTAGCAGTTTTAGAGTTCAACATGTTTCAAAAAATATATTTTATTCATAAGTAATTTTCATAAACTTAAACCTCTATAACTTTTTTCTGGTGTCACTTTTTAAACTTTTTTTTGACTTAAACAATACTCTGCCAAGGGTCTTCTGTGAAATGAGACTTAAGTCTGTGCTTCAAAGATAAAAAAATGCATGACAGTTTTGTTACTATGTGTAACTTTTTTTAATTGATGCACAAGGGTTAAGAGCAATGAAGTGACTTTTCTGCAGCACCACATGGTCTTCAGGGTGCCTTTTGATGATGTCACAGACTGTCAAATCTGTTTTTATATGATTTTATATGACATTTACACATTTGGCAGACACTTTTATCCAAAGCGACTTACAGTGCACTAATTACAGGGACAATCACCCTGAAGGACAATCACCCTGAAGCAACGTGGAGTAAAGTGCCTTGCTCAAGGACACACTGGTGGTGAGGATTGAACCAGCAACCTTCTGCATGTCAGTTAGGTGGTTTAACCCACTGGACCACCATCTCCATATGACATATTTGGGACAGAAATCCCCTGGTTATTTAAAGACATAGGGCCTCATTCATGAAACTCGTAAATATATGTAAAGTTCTGAGTAATTTGCGCGTAAAATGGACCTTTACGAAAACTGTCCTCTAAATTCACAAACGCTTTGTATACCACAGATTCGTTAGTTAAACGTGTGTATATTAATACATTTCAAACATGCGTAAATAGGACGCGCGTGCACGCTCATTCTTAATTAGCATAATCCCCGCCCATGTAAATGACATGGCCAGGAACGCATTGGACTCTTCTGGAGTTCTTTCTCAGGTTTGGATCCAGTATTTTGCATAAATCCTAAATTGTGACTAATTGGCCATATAACTAGCAATCAATATTAAATGATCGTCTGTCCGCCAAAGCATTTTTTAGCCAGCTAAAAACACCTGGTGCTCTTCTGAAAATGGCCAGCTGGTGGCACTTGAAAGCACTTTGCAAGGACAGCATTTTTCCAGCTGAGATACTTTGGTAGCTATGATACAGAATATCCATGGCAGTAATGTTAACTAGTATCTAATTTTGAAGAATAGTACTGAATTTAAAAATGCAGTAAAAAGCAGTATTAACTGATCCATTATTGTTTTTTAGTCGGTGTACAAGTGGGATGATTGGTCGGTGTAGTTTTTGTCCCGCCCCTCCTCCACTGTGATTGGATTGTCTGGTAAGAAATGACAGTGACAAGCGCTGCCTATAACCCAAAGTTAAACAGTACAAACAAAACAAACAAAAAAAGACTCAAAAATGTATTCTTGAAATATTATTATGGTAGGCCTGCCCTCTAAGTGCAATGTCATCAGTTTGCCTAAATTAGAACTTTTACACACATTTACTCGTGGTAGGGAGCAGGTGTATTTCTTTCGTACCAACTTACATTTTGAAAATACAAACATTTCCGTGAATCTGAAAATTTACGTCAGAGTAGCTTTATGATTGATTTACACACAAATTCATTCTGCACGTGTTTCATGAATGAGGCCCAATAACGTCTTTTAAAATAACGTCTTTTTAATATATCCTTTTAAAATAACACAGCCAATACTTATATTCTTATAAGCTTTGGCAAAATGACATTTAGTGAATACAAAAGTCATGATAACTGACAAATGGAGGTGATTTGTGGTTTTGTAGTGTTTTGGAGGAGAGCACAAGGCTGTCTGGAAAAAAACAAACTTTCAGCAGGTGCTCGATCATATGAATCATTTCACTCAGAGTAAACCAGAATCTGCACACAGCCACTGCTGTATAGGGATTTACTAAAAAGATCCATAGGGTCTTCGTCAGGGATACAAGCACAGAAAGGTACAGTTTAAAACAGTGTGAACCAACACACCTGACCTCATTAGTGAACTAATTATGAGTTTTTTAAATAATGAACTTGCCTTGATCCGAATCTCTTCTGGTCTCCATTCTGGCCGCAGTTTCTTGACGAGTTCTGCTATCCCATGCCGAGGGGTGCACCCATCAATGCAGACGTCTATATGCAATCTCTTGTAACGCCCATCATGTGGATCCCTTGTCATTTCCATTCTTTTTTTAAATGGCTTCACAGCTCAGATAACCCAAATCAGTTAAAGGCCTAAGGAAGCTTTGTTCTCTGGCTTGTCAGTGTAATAGTCTTATCTCAGTTGTTGATCGAGACACTGTCAGGCTCGCAGGACCCTCTATGTGTTCAGTGACTCAGCAAATCTGTTGGTTTGTCAAAGTACAACGTTCTTTTGGGCATCTTCATTGCTTAGTTAGTGAAGAGTTTACTTATTAACCCGGTGACATTTTATTTCCATGGTCCCCCTATAGATAGTTTTCTGCCTATAAGTTACTTTACAAGTACTTTACAAGCAATCGTTACACTATGGAACATGTAAATAATTCAATTCAATTCAAATATATTTGTATAGCGCTTTTCACAATACACATTGTTTCAAAGCAGCTTTACAGAAAGTGCATTTTCATAAATGTACATTGAAAAATGTTAGAAAAAGTTAATCAATCATGTATTAATTTAGGCCATAACAGCGCTGGCGTTGAGTCGTCTCTTCACAGGTGTTGGGGCATCTGAAGTCTCCATGAGAGGCTGAATACAAACTGGAGCTGACCAACTATTTACCTCGGTACTAGTGTCCCGAGATAATAACAGAAAAGCAGATGGGAAATAATTAGCATAGCTGCTGTTCAGAATATTAATGCTTTTGATCCGATTTAACTGTAGTATAAAAGGTAATTATAATGTGAATGCTTGGCTAAAGAGATGCGTCTTTAATCTAGTTTTAAACTGGGACAGCGAGTCTGAACCTCGAACAATATTAGGAAGACTATTCCAGAGTTTAGGAGCTAAATGTGAAAATGTCCTCCCTCCTTTAGTGGACTTAGATATCCTAGGAATGACCAGAAGCCTCGAGTTTAGTGATCTTAAAGAGCGCGATGGATTGTAGGGCGATAGAAGATCCGTTAAATACACTGGAGCTAAACCATTTAGGGCTTTATAGGTCAGTAGCAATACTTTGATACGGAACTTAATAGGTAACCAGTGTAGAGATGATAAAATTGGTGTTCTATGATCATATTTTCTTGACCTAGTAAGAACTCTAGCAGCTGCGTTTTGGACTAACTGTAGCTTGTTTATTGAGGATGCAGGACAGCCAGCTAATAAAGCATTACAGTAATCTAGTCTCGAGGTCATGAATGCATGAACTAACTTTTCTGCATCAGAAATAGATAGCATGTTACGTAGCTTAGCAATGTTTCTAAGGTGGAAAAATGCCGTTCTTGTAACATATGAAATATGATTTTCGAAAGACAAGTTGCGGTCTAATATAACACCCAGGTCTTTTACTGTAGTGGATAAAGTGACAGGACGTCCTTCCAAGTTAAAGTTGTATTGTGAGAGGTTTTGTGCACCGTTTTTTGGACCAATAAGTAATACCTCTGTTTTATCTGAATTTGATAGCAGACAATTACATGTCATCCAGTATTTAATATCTTCAACACACGCTGTCAGTTTAGATAATTTAGCGTTTTCATCTGGTCGTGATGAAATATATAATTGAGTGTCATCAGCATAACTGTAATGACGAAGTAGAGGCAGGCGGATCCATCTGCAGAACTTTATTAAACTCAGATGCTGAAACAAGGAATCACTGACATAAACCACAAAGGAAACACGTAGCAACATGCAGCGTGGCAAAACAACACTTCACAACGAACAAAGAATAAGGCAGTCCAGATAAAGGGTGGATAATGATAAACAGGTGGATGTGAGGATAATGAATAGACAACCAGACAGGGCTGGGAACTAATGATAGCAGAGGGGAATGATGGGAATTGCAGTTCTAGAACTCCGGTGACAAGGAGCGTGTGAGACCGGAGGGAGGTGAAGACGCGCGCTCAGTGACAGGTGTGCGCTCCGTGACAATAACAGTGGAAATAAATTCCATGTTTTCTTATAATATTACCAAGTGGCAGCATATATATTGAGAATAGCAGAGGGCCTAACACAGATCCTTGCGGCACCCCATAGTCTACTGACGTTATCTTTGATTTTTCCCCATTTAGACAGACAAAATGGTAGCGGTCTGATAAGTACGATCTAAACCAGTTTAATGCCTTTCCCTGAACACCAGTGTAATTTTGAAGTCGATCTAAGAGTATTTTATGATCTATAGTATCGAACGCAGCACTAAGATTGAGTAGAACTAGTATTGAGATACAGCCTTGGTCAGAAGCTAGAAGTAAATAATTTGTGATTTTAACGAGTGCAGTTTCTGTGCTATGATGCGACCTGAATCCTGATTGAATTTTTTCATAGATATCATTTTCTTGCAAGAAAGAGCACAATTGAGCAGACACAACTTTTTCTAGTATTTTAGGCATAAATGGAAGATTTTGAAATGGGTCTGTAATTTGATGGGTTATTATGATCTAATTGTGGCTTCTTAATGAGAGGTTTTATGACTGCCAACTTGAATATTCTTGGAACATGACCTAAAGATAAAGACGAGTTAATAATATTGAGAAGAGGCTCTTCCACTACAGGTAACAGCTCTTTCAGTAGTTTAGTGGGTATTGGATCTAATAAACATGTTGTTGGTTTAGATGCAATGATAAATTTATTTAGCTCTTTCTGTCCTATAGTTGTAAAGCGGTGTAGTAGTTTTTTAAAATAGATATTAAACATTATGTCAGTAAAGTGTTACCAATGTGAACATTTAGAAAACTACGTGTTGTTACGCCCATCATAAGGAGGGATTTCCTTTAGGCGGAAATTACATAAAGCTAATAATAAATTGTAATTGAATAAATCTTGCACACAACATGATAGACAATTATTTTCCCAGTATTTTCTGGAATCTAGTGGAAAGAGCCCAAACCTTCTGCAGGGTGCTAGAGCTCACAGGGCCTGAGTTAAACACTTTCAATAATGGGTGTGTGTGTGTGTGTGGGGTGATATGTAACTTCACAGGATTTCCTGTAAAACATTAGATCGGTATGGAGATATTCACACCGGGCTCTATCAATCGCAGTGCAACTAAGTGAGATATGCCCCGCAATGAAACGAGCGGACCAGTAAGATTTGAGCTTTTGAGCTTTGTTTATACAGCACCATCTAGCCAACTGTGCTCCAGCAGAAGAGACCGGATTCACGTTTTTCCCACCTTATGAACAAAACAGCAGGCACGGCTGAAAGCCTGTGTAAACAGAGGAAGAGTATTTCAGAAGAGAAAACAGAATGGAGGTTGAGTTCGTTATCACTGGTGTCTGAGAACAGATTTAATTCTGTATAAAGAATATAATATTCCTTTGAATTATGCGATTTGAAGTGAACGGTCCATTTTCTTAACGTGTGTGAGTGTTGTGATTGAGAGTCAGAGATTGTGTTCGCTCTAGATCGGTCGGTCATATTACGAAATCATTAAACACTACACACATGCCTGCCTATTATACAATAAAAATCAATTTTAGATCACAATCAGAAGTTATTGCAAGTTCCCGATGATGGTGGCGGTCGATGTTGTCACATGCCTGTCCTGTCTCGTGTTGCACATGTGGTGATTTGTCATGTTAGGCCATGTGCTCTGTCATTGTTTCCAACCCCAATGATATCTCGTTATTGGTTTAAATTGCTCCACCTGTGTTCCCTCATTCCCAGCTTGATTTCTCCCCTTTATATACTCCTTGTGTTTGTCAGTCCTGGTCGGATCGTTGTATTGTCTACGTCTCCCGTTTCCTGTTCCCCAGTTGGTATGTTAAGTTTATGTATTTCTAGTTTATGTTTGTCCCCCCTCGTGGGTTTTGTTTTGTGTTTATGTTTTATTTTGTTAGAATTAAATAAATCCTTTTCCCTGCACTTGAGTCCTCGCACCTGTTTGTCCCTTGTATGTATAACGTGACAGAACGATCCGACCATACTATGAGGACTCAGCTGAGGAGGGCTTCCTCCATGACTGTGCCGGTGGTCCCAGTTTCGGTGGATCGTGAGCCGGTGGTCCCAGAGCCGGTGGAGCATACGGTGATCCCTGAGCCGGTGGTCCCGAGTCCGGACATGGCCTGGAGGGCTATTATGGGATATTTCATTTTGGCCGTCTGGAGGGCTTGGGAGAAGCACAGGACCTTCTCCGAGCCCCCAGAGGCAGTTCCGGTGGTCCCAGTTCCGGTGGGTCGTTTTCCGGTGGTCCCTGTGCCGGTGGATCGTGTTCCAGTGGTCCCTGTGCCGGTGGATCGTGTTCCAGTGGTCCCTGTGCCGGTGGATCGTGTTCCGGTGGTCCCTGTGCCGGTGGATCGTGTTCCAGTGGTCCCTGTGCCGGTGGATCGTGTTCCGGTGGTCCCAGTTCCGGTGGATTGTGTTCCGGTGGTCCCAGTCCAGTTAAAATGTTTTTTAAGTCTGGACGTACAGTGGCACAGTGCTCATTCAGTAAATGCACAGCTGGACAGATGTGTTTTGAGTCTGGACGTACAGTGGCACAGTGCTCATTCAGTAAAGGCACAGCTGGACAGATGTGTTTTGAGTCTGGATGTACAGTGGCACAGAGCTCATTCAGTATAGGCACAGCTGGACAGATGTGTTTTGAGTCTGGACATACAGTGGCACAGTGCTCATTCAGTAAATGCACAGCTGGACAGATGTGTTTTGACTCTGGACGTACAGTGGCACAGTGCTCATTCAGTAAAGGCACAGCTGGACAGATGTGTTTTGAGTCTGGACATATAGTGGCACAGTGCTCATTCAGTAAATGCACAGCTGGACAGATGTGTTTTGAGTCTGGACGTGCAGTGGCACAGTGCTCATTCAGTAAAGGCACAGCTGGAGAGATGTGTTTTGAGTCTGGACGTACAGTGGCACAGAGCTCATTCAGTAAATGCACAGCTGGACAGATGTGTTTTTTGAGTCTGGACGTACAGTGGCACAGTGCTCATTCAGTAAAGGCACAGCTGGACAGATGTTTTTTTAAGTCTGGACGTACAGTGGCACAGTGCTCATTCAGTAATGCACAGCTGGACAGATGTGTTTTGAGTCTGGACGTACAGTGGCACAGTGCTCATTCAGTAAAGGCACAGCTGGGCAGATGTGTTTTGAGTCTGGATGTACAGTGGCACAGTGCTCATTCAGTAAAGGCACAGCTGGACAGATGTGTTTTGAGTCTGGACGTACAGTGGCACAGAGCTCCTTCAGTAAAGGCACAGCAGGACAGATGTGTTTTGAGTATGGACGTGCAGTGGCACAGTGCTCATTCAGTAAATACACAGCTGGACAGATGTGTTTTGAGTCTGGACGTACAGTGGCACACAGAGCTCATTCAGTAAAGGCACAGCTGGATAGATGTGTTTTGAGTCTGGACGTGCAGTGGCACAGTGCTCATTCAGTAAATGCACAGCTGGACAGATGTGTTTTGAGTCTGGACGTACAGTGAACACAGAGCTCATTCAGTAAATGCACAGCTGGACAGATGTGTTTTGAGTCTGGACGTACAGTGGCACAGTGCTCATTCAGTAAAGGCACAGCTGGACAGATGTGTTTTGAGTCTGGACGTACAGTGGCACACAGAGCTCATTCAGTAAAGGCACAGCTGGACAGATGTGTTTTGAGTCTGGACGTACAGTGGCACAGTGCTCATTCAGTAAATGCACAGCTGGACAGATGTGTTTTGAGTCTGGACGTACAGTGGCACAGTGCTCATTCAGTAAAGGCACAGCTGGACAGATGTTTTTTGAGTCTGGACGTACAGTGGCACAGTGCTCATTCAGTAAATGCACAGCTGGACAGATGTGTTTTGAGTCTGGACGTACAGTGGCACAGTGCTCATTCAGTAAATGCACAGCTGGACAGATGTGTTTTGAGTCTGGACGTACAGTGGCACAGTGCTCATTCAGTAAAGGCACAGCTGGACAGATGTGTTTTGAGTCTGGACGTACAGTGGCACAGTGCTCATTAAGTAAAGGCACAGCTGGACAGATGTGTTTTGGATCTGAACGTACAGTGGCACAGTGCTAATTCAGTAAAGATACAGCTTGACAGATGTGTTTTGAGTCAGGAGGTACAGTGGCAGACAGTGCTCATTCAGTAAAGGCACAGCTGGACAGATGTGTTTTGAGTCTGGACGTACAGTGGCACAGTGCTCATTCAGTTAAGGCACAGCTGGACAGATGTGTTTTGAGTTTGGACGTGCAGTGGCACAGAGCTCATTCAGTAAAGGCACAGCTGGACAGATGTGTTTTAAGTCTGGACATACAGTGGCACAGTGCTCATTCAGTAAAGGCACAGCTGGACAGATGTGTTTTAAGTCTGGACATATAGTGGCACAGTGCTCATTCAGTAAAGGCACACTTGGACAGATGTATTTTGAGTCTGGACGTACAGTGGCACAGTGCTCATTCAGTAAAGGCACAGCTGGACAGATGTGTTTTAAGTCTGGACGTACAGTGGCACACAGTGCTCATTCAGTAAATGCACAGCTGGACAGATGTGTTTTGAGTCTGGACGTACAGTGGCACAGCGCTCATTCAGTAAAGGCACAGCTGGACAGAAGTGTTTTGAGTCTGGACGTACAGTGGCAAGGTGCTCATTTAGTAAATGCACAGCTGGACAGATGTGTTTTGAGTCTGGACGTACAGTGGTACAGTGCTCATTCAGTAAAGGCACAGCTGGACAGATGTGTTTTGAGTCTGACGTACAGTGGCACAGTGCTCATTCAGTAAAGGCACGGCTGGACAGATGTGTTTTGAGTCTGGACGTACAGTGGCACAGTGCTCATTCAGTAAAGGCACAGCTGGACAGATGTGTTTTGAGTCTGGACGTACAGTGGCAAGGTGCTCATTTAGTAAATGCACAGCTGGACAGATGTGTTTTGAGTCTGGACGTACAGTGGCACAGTGCTCATTCAGTAAAGGCACAGCTGGACAGATGTGTTTTCAGTCTGGACATACAGTGGGACAGTACTCATTCAGTAAAGGCACAGCTGGACAGATGTTTTTTAAGTCTGGACGTACAGTGGCACAGTGCTCATTCAGTAAAGGCACAGAGGTACAGATGTGTTTTGAGTCTGGACGTGCAGTTGCACAGAGCTCATTCAGTAAAGGCACAGCTGGACAGATGTGTTTTGAGTCTGGATGTACAGTGGCACAGTGCTCATTCAGTAAAGGCACAGCTGGACAGATGTGTTTTGAGTCTGGACGTACAGTGGCACAGTGCTCATTCAGTAAAGGCACAGAGGTACAGATGTGTTTTGAGTCTGGACGTGCAGTTGCACAGAGCTCATTCAGTAAAGGCACAGCTGGACAGATGTGTTTTGAGTCTGGATGTACAGTGGCACAGTGCTCATTCAGTAAAGGCACAGCTGGACAGATGTGTTTTGAGGCCATAAAAACTGCTAGATCTGCTTATTTCTCAACTCTTTTAGAAGAAAACAAACACAACCCTAGGTATTTGTTCGATACAGTGGCTAAATTAACAAAGGATAAAGCTTCAACTTCTGACATTTGTAAACAACACAGCAGTAATGACTTTATGAACTTCTTTACTAGTAAGATTGATAACATTAGGAATAAAATTATAACCATGCAGCCGTCTACTACAGTATCACTTCAGACAGAACATTGTAGTCTCACTGAGGAAAAATTATACTCATTCACTGCTATAGGAGGAGAAGAATTGGCCAAACTTGTCAAATCATCAAAATCAACAACATGTATGCTTGACCCTATACCGACTAGGCTATTAAAAGAGATGCTTCCAGAGGTCATAGATCCTCTGCTTAATATTATTAATTCATCCTTGACATTAGGATATGTACCAAAACTTTTAAGTTGGCTGTAATTAAACCACTTATTAAAAAACCTCAACTTGATCCTAAAGAATTAGTCAATTACAGACCAATCTCGAATCTACCGTTTCTATCAAAAATATTAGAAAAGGCAGTGTCTTCACAATTATGTTCCTTTTAGAAAGAAATTGTATATGTGAGGATTTCCAGTCAGGATTTAGGCCGTATCATAGTACTGAGACTGCTCTAATTAGAGTTACAAATGATTTACTCTTATCATCTGATCGTGGTTGTATCTCTCTATTAGTGTTACTCGATCTTAGCGCTGCATTCGATACTATCGATCACAATATTCTTTTGAATAGACTCGAAAATTATGTTGGCATTAGTGGAACTGCATTGGCATGGTTTAAATCTTACTTATCTGACCGTTATCAGTTTGTAGCAGTAAATGAAGAGATGTCACACCGATCACAAGTTCAGTATGGAGTACCGCAAGGCTCAGTGTTAGGACCGTTGCTTTTCACCCTGTATATGCTACCACTGGGAGATATCATTAGGAAGCATGGCGTTAGTTTTCATTGTTATGCTGATGATACTCAGCTCTATATTTCTTCACACCCTGACGAAACTTACCAATTCACAAGATTAACGGAATGCATAGCTGATATTAAAAATTGGATGAATAGTAATTTCTTGCAACTTAATTCAGATAAAACTGAATTTTTAATTATTGGACAGAAAAGCTCCACAAGTAGTGCCCTAGAATACTGTCTAACCCTCGATGACTGCTCTGTCAAGCCCTCGTCGCGTCAGTGAGGAACCTGGGTGTGCTCTTTGATACCAATCTTCGCTTGAAAGCCACGCTTTCTAGCATCTGTAAAACTGCATTCTACCATCTTAAAAATATATCTAAATTCACACATGCTTTCAATGCAAAATGCTGAACAATTAGTACATGCGTTCATGAGCTCAAGGCTAGATTATTGTAATGCTCTACTGGGTGGTTGCCCTGCTCGCCTAATAAATAAACTCCAGCTGGTCCAAAACGCAGCAGCTCGAGTTCTTACTAGAACCAGGAAGTACGATCATATTAGTCCAGTTCTGTCAACACTGCACTGGCTCCTATTAAACATCGCATACATTTTAAAATCTTGCTTATTACTTATAAAGCAATAAATGGTTTAGCTCCCAGTACTTAAGCGAGCTCTTAACGCATTATACTCCATCACGCCAATTGCGGTCTCTAAACTCTGGCCAATTGAAAATACCTAGAATATCTAAATCAACTGCAGGCGGTCGATCCTTTTCCTATTTAGCACCTAAACTCTGGAACAGTCTTCCTAGCATTGTTCGGGAAGCAGACACACTCTGTCAGTTTAAATCTAGACTAAAAACACATCTCTTTACTATGGCATACACATAGAACATTTTTAACTTTCTTTATTCAAATCAAATGACTGATTGTTAGGCTGCATTAACTAGGTCAGCGGAACCGAACACTTCCCATAACACCTGATGTACTCGTTACATCATAAAAGAGTGGCATCCACACTAATGTTAGTCTCTCTGTTTATCCCGAGGTTTACTGCAGTCGGCGGATCCAGGCCGTGTCCGGATCGGATGGTGGACCTGCATCTGGACATGACCAGCTCATCCTGGAGTGTCTGCTGAGACCGTGTCCATTAGTGTCTCCTCTGAATTCGCCTCACCGAACGTCATCCTCAAATAACCCGTCTCGGCGCAATAACTCCGATCTTTCAAGTATTCATATTCTTGTGTAATCGACGCGCCATCCTAAATGAACCCGTCGCAAGGCGTCATACCCAAAATTTCGAATATTCCTATCTAATATGATTTATGACCTGCAAGGTTGCCTGAGTAATAATTATACACTGTTAATAATAGGCCAGAGGAGAACTGGCACCCCGACTGAGTCTGGTTTCTCCCAAGGTTTATTTTTCTCCATCATGCCCTGATGGAGTTTTGGTTCCTTGCCACTGTCGCCTTTGGCTTGGCTTGCTCAGTTGGGGACACTCAAATTATGATCCAAGTTACTCAACTAAATATACAAATAGAATTTATTAATTTTGTCATATATAATTCTATAAACTATCCAAATTAAACTAGCCAAATAAAATTTTGTTGCAATGTTGTCCTGTTTAACACTGTGAAGCTGCTTTGAAACAATCGTCATTGTAAAAGCGCTATATAAATAAATTTGATTGATTGATTGATTGATTGTTTTGAGTCTGGATGTACAGTGGCACACAGTGCTCATTCAGTAAAGGCACAGCTGGACAGATGTGTTTTGAGTCTGGATGTACAGTGGCACAGTGCTCATTCAGTAAATGCACAGCTGGATAGATGTGTTTTAAGTCTGGACGTACAGTGGCACAGTGCTCAATCAGTAAAGGCACAGCTGGACAGATGTGTTTTAAGTCCGGACGTACAGTGGCACAGTGCTCATTCAGTAAAGGCACAGCTGGACAGATGTGTTTTGAGTCTGGACGTACAGTGGCACAGTGCTCATTCAGTAAAGGCACAGCTGGACAGATGTGTTTTGAGTCTGGACGTACAGTGGCACAGTGCTCAATCAGTAAAGGCACAGCTGGACAGATGTGTTTTGAATCTGGACGTACAGTGGCACAGTCAAGTCAAGTCAACTTTATTTATATAGCGCTTTTAACAATGCAGATTGTTTCAAAGCAGCTTCACAGTGTTAAACTGAAAAATAATGCAACAGAATATATTTTTCGATTATCATACAGTAACAATGTGGGCTTTAGATCAGTAATTAGATAAGTAATTTGATCTATATGGTTAATTTAGTTTAATAATTAGATTTATTTTGAAATTTATTTGAAAAATAGTTTTTTCCCCAACTGAGCAAGCCAAGCCAGAGGCGACAGTGGCAAGGAAACCAAAACCCCATCAGGAGACCTAATGGAGAAAAATAAACCTTGGGAGAAACCAGGCTCAGTCGGGGCAGTTCTCCTCTGGCCAATTAACAAACAGCGTATTATTATTATTCTGGCCATTTTAAAGGTCAGAGGTCATGATCGATCTGAATATTCGAAAGATCGGTGGCAACACGCTGGAGACGGGTTGTTTTGAGGATGACATCGATTTAAAGATTTGTTAACTAGGACTATTCATACAATCGGAGTCATCACGCCGGAGACACGTTTATTGAGGATGCCGTGTCGATTGCTATTAAATTCAGATAAAACAGAGGTATTACTTATTGGTCCAAAAAACTGCCCACAAAACCTCTCACAATACAACTTTAACTTGGAAGGACGTCCTGTCACTTTATCCACTACAGTAAAAGACCTGGGCGTTATATTAGACCGCAACTTGTCTTTCGAAAATCATATTTCATATGTTACAAGAACTGCTTTCTTCCACCTTAGAAACATTGCTAAGCTACGTAACATGCTATCTATTTCTGATGCAGAAAAGTTAGTTCATGCATTCATGACCTCAAGACTAGATTACTGTAATGGTTTATTAGCTGGCTGTCCTGCATCCTCAATAAACAAGCTACAGTTAGTTCAAAACGCAGCTGCTAGAGTTCTTACTAGGTCAAGAAAATATGATCATATAACACCAATTTTATCATCTCTACACTGGTTACCTATTAAGTTCCGTATCAATTACAGTGTATTGCTACTGACCTATAAAGCCCTAAATGGTTTAGCTCCAGTGTATTTAACGGATGTTCTATCTTCTATCTACAATCCATCGCGCTCTTTAAGATCACTAAACTCGAGGCTTCTGGTCATTCCTAGGATATCTAAGTCCACTAAAGGAGGGAGGGCATTTTCACATTTAGCTCCTAAACTCTGGAATAGTCTTCCTGATATTGTTCGAGGTTCAGACTCTCTGTCCCAGTTTAAAACTAGATTAAAGACGCATCTCTTTAGCCAAGCATTCACATTATAATTACCTTTTTATACTACAGATAAATCGGATCAAAAGCATTAATATTCTGAACAGCAGCTATGCTAATTATTTCCCATCTGCTTTTCTGTTGTGATCTCGGGACACTAGTCCGGAGGTAAATAGTTGGTCAGCTCCAGTTTGTATTCAGCCTCTCATGGAGACTTCAGATGCCCCAACACCTGTGAAGAGACGACTCAACGCCAGCGCTGTTATGGCCTAAATTAATACATGATTGATTAACTTTTTCTAACATTTTTCAATGTACATTTATGAAATGCACTTTCTGTAAAGCTGCTTTGAAACAATGTGTATTGTGAAAAGCGCTATACAAATATATTTGAATTGAATTTTCATGTGGTGGAATATAAGAACACTGAGTATCACAAATATGATCAAATCACTAATAGCATAGCCAAAGTTTCAAAGCCATTTACTAGAATAACCATTTTAGCATATTAATAAGTCAAGCAAGCCTATTTCTATTAATGTCTTTCACAATTACATTTATAATACATAATTGTAACATTGTAACATAATTGTTATTTTTATAATCCAACTTTATGTCTCAAATAGCCGGTGTTAATGAAATGTGGGTCCTTTATCCACCTCTGTACATTTATTTATTAATTTACTTATTTACGTATATATACATTCATACATACATACATACATACATACATACATACATACATACATAGGCTATGTTGGATTTCAGGCCAACTCCAAACAAACACTTTTGATTTGTGTCTATGCTATATTGTAACCATCTGAGGGTGTACAGATTTTGTATTGCCAATGCACATTTATTCAAATATTACTTTTTTGCTTGGTTAAACACTGCATGGCCTTACTTTGCATTACTTACTTTGTTACTTTGAATTACACTTGATGAGGCCCTTGTCAACATGATTGTGAAGGACTTGCAGCCTTTCTCCATTGTGGAACATGAGGGATTTAAAGCATTTGTAAAGAAGTTGGACCCCACCTATGTTCTGCCAACCCGGAAAACAGTTAAGACAATGGTCAGAGATAAATATAAAGAGGAGAAGGAAAAAGGTAAGGCACATCTGCATAACATCCCATCTGTCTGCCTCATAGCTGATATGTGGATCTCCCTCACTATGGAGTCCTATCTGGGGGTCTCATGCCACTACACTGAGAGCAACACAGAACTGGGCTCAGGGATGCTGGGAGTTTCAAAGTTCCCAAAATTACATACAGCTGATAACATCAAAGAGGCTTTTTCAGATCAGATATCTGACTGGGGGCTCACTGGTTCAGTTGCTGCCATGGGGACAGACAATGTGGCCAACATGGTATCAGGAATTCAGAAGCTGGCACTACGTCATCTCCCTTGCTTTGCTCATACCATCAACCTCATTGTTAAGAGGGCAGTTGAAGATCATGAGGTGTTGGCAGACATCCGGAGTAGAGCCAGGAGAGTGGTGTCCTTTTTCAGGAGCAACACTAAGGCCACTGAATACCTCATCCTTGCCCAAGAAAGGGTGGGCAGGCAGCCCCTGAAGCTTATCCAGGAAGTGGACACTACTAGATGGAACAGCACGCATGATATGCTGCAAAGACTCATTGACCTCAGAGAGCCTGTTGGTGCAGCTTTGGCTAGTTTGTCAAGTCACATCATGCCACTTTCAAGTGGGGATTTTGACATCATTTCTGAAAGCCTTGAAGTACTGGCACCCTTCAAGTGTTCCACTAAAGAGCTCTCTGAGGAGAAGAGCGTGTCAGCATCAAAGATCATCCCAATCATAAGGATGATTCAGCACAAGGTGGCAGAAAAAACAGCCAATGCAAAAAATGCATCTGCTTCATCATTAGGAATGGCTCTCCAGCAGGACATTAACAAGCGGTGCGGTAATGTCCATCCGTGTGCTTGCACTGGCCACATTGCTAGACCCCAGATTTAGGAACATTGGGTTTGGCAACTAGGACAATGCCCGTGAAGCTGAACGGCTGTTGACGGGTGAATGTGCTTCAATGATCCGGCTAACCAGTGAGCATGCTTCACAAGCAGTGGCATCATCATCATCTCAGGCAGCTCCGAATCCACCATCCTCAGATGACCTGTGGGAGCTCCTGGACAGCCGAGTCAGTGAGACACAACAGCATCATAGCTTTAATGCTGATGCCACCATAGAGGTCAAGAGATACATAAATGATGCATTCCTCCCTCGAAGTGAGGACCCTCTGAAATACTGGCAGGCCCATAAAGTGTACCTCCATCTACATTCTTTGGCCAGTAAATATTTAGCCATTAAAGCCACACCTGTTCCATGTGAATGAATATTTTCTAAAGCTGGGGATGTGATCAGTAAAAAAAGGTGCCGCTTAAGTTCCAGCACAGCGGAACAAGTAATATTCTTTAAAAATATGTAATTGCATTTGTATTGTGTATTTGTTTGTTTATTTGTTTTTACCAATATGCATGTTTGTGTTGTTTTGCAAGGAACACACACACATACAAAAGTTGTACAATACAATTAAACTTATTAAATATACAAATAAACCTTCCCAATGAACAAAACATCTGAATGACACAGTTGATGTAGGAATTTGTATTGACCACCAGATGGCAGAGTAGAGCACGGTGTCAAAAGCTTCGAAGCACCAACACAGTTTGATGTAAAAGCTTCAGAAGCTTCGTTTGGCACATCCCTCATTTAAACCAACACATTTTAAAAGAACATGTTCAACGGTTTCTGGAAATCCACGATTTCTGCACAATCCTGTGTTTACCAATTTAAAAAAATGATTGATCCAAAGGAACCATAACAGCTTCTGAAATGAACTTTTATATCTTTGCAGTGGTGCATCATGGGAGGTGGGAGAAACCAAATGTAGAAGATAAAGGGGAATGTTTAAAAAAAGAAATGAACAGTTTTTCAATGAAAATATATATATATATATATATATATATATATATATATATATATATATATATATATATATATATATATATATACATACATGGCTGTTAAATAATAATTTGTAAATTAGTGCATGTACAGATAGCTTATCATATAGAGATTTTGGTTGTTCTTTGACTTTAATTCGTGTTTGTGTGCATTCCTATCAATGGTTGAACCCACGAGTATAAATGGCCTCAAACTGAGCTTGCACATGATTGTCCGTCTGTCCTGGAAGAGAGTCAGGAATCCGCTCAGGTTTGGAATTAATGATAGTGGGAAATGTTTTAATGTTGTTTGTGTTCCCTCGTTCTTATTTATTATTGTAGAAATGTACAGCACATCGTCTGGTTGTGTATTTGTGTTTTCAGTGGAAGTGTCAGTGTTTGGATGTGATGAGGAGTTTTGTTAGACTGGAGCAGAGGCAGTGCAGTTTGTGACATGGATGTAAAGAGCCGTCAAAAGACTAAAGGGAAAGTAAAGATGGAAACTGGTCAGTTTTGGTACTTTGTATATGTTTAGTTTTGCACTTCTGCATTTGTTTAGGTTTCATCATTGGTGTATATTCCCCTGTTACTGCCATGTTCTGAGTGAACTTGAGGCTGTTTTTATTCTCCAGTGATCTGAGGAGTAACAGAATCGCCTCTTCAGATGCTTCATTGTCACTGGAAATGGGTGCGTAACACAAACTATATTCAACAAAAAGCTTGTGTTCATTCCATAGCTCTTCAGAGTTCCTTCAGAGATGAATTTAAACTGCATTTCTAATGAGGCTATTCTGTGTACCGACGGGTCAACAGGCGTTCACTTCACTTTAAAAGTAAACTTAGTGGTATTCCGGATTTGTGCGTCAATAACTCTCAATTAATCCATTAAACAATTTATTTAACATTCAAACATCTAATTAAGGGAACTTTTGTTTTGAATATTTCTTTGAGTTTGCACAGGACTCGTTCACTGATGTAATGCAAGTTCTGATTAATGTAACCTCTGTAGGTTAAGTTCTGAAGAGTTGTTTGAGACCGGTTTAAACCGTACATACAGACTGAACGCAGTGTTTGGAAGGCATTGCTGTGTGATTTTAAACTAAAGCCATGTGTCCCCTAAATGTTCAGCATCCTGCCCAATGCTTTCCTCCAAACTGTGCAAACTGAATTTGAGTATATATGAATACCCCTTGTGTGTTGCTCTCATAAATAGGTCATGAGGAATGAGATTTAATTGTAACAATGTTTCAGCAATTTCTTTGTTCATTAAGTGCATTCCTTTTTGTTGTTGTTTTAAATCCTTTCAGCCCTAGTATGATTTATGGTCTCTTTTAGCCTTTTCTTTCTTTTTCAACTTGTAACCTCTTTTGCAGATTTCAGATTTTGGAAAATGTAATGAATTGTATCTTTTAAACTCTTCTGTCTTCTCTAAAAGGTCTTGGATGTAATATGGTCTCTAGAAGTTCTGGTAAGAAACTGAGGTCTGACTCATATGATCCCTTCACATCCAAACTATCCATCCATTTGCAATGTGTCATGTGCCGCTTAAACACCTGCGTTCCTAATATGTCCAATGTGTGTTTAAAGAGCTTTGACAATCAACTAACTTAAACTGATCTTTTTGTATCCGTGAGATCCTGATAACCTGTTACTGCATGTGTTTGAGCTGTCTTGTGGTGTTTCCGGGACATGTTTAGGAATCTGAAATTCAATCAAATACAGACGTCAGATAGATAGATAGGGCATCCCAAACTTAGGGTACACACTGTAGGGATGATGCTCAGGGTGTCACTGACTGATTGTTAATGTCCGGTTGTTAATTTGCCTATATTGCAACCAATAAGAATTTATCCATTGTAATTTGCTTTTTAAAGTGCTTGCCTGTTAGTTTCTCAACCTCAGCCCTGACCTCCTTCTAATGGTGGTTTCTCATTTCTGTTGGTCACAGGTATTGCTTCAGACACTGGAGATGCAGTCATACTAATCTGAATGTGGGTGGTTGTCTTCATCCAGCCCTATAAAAGAGAAGATATCCTATTACAGTAATCTGAATTTCTCTGAAAATCTGTCTTTTCAATCTTTTAAAGTTAGTGTCTGTGCTTTAAGTTGCTGTTAATCTTTGCTCAGGTAACCCTTTAAATTAAGCCTATGCCTCATGTTCCTCTTTGTATTTAATCTGTGCCTCTCTGTAGTTATGCCCTTTTGAATATGTTGACATTAACCTTTTTGCAGTTTCATTTATACCCTTTTGTTGTCTCTTATGCATTTACCTTTTTGTTTAAATCTTCACTTTCACATGTTGCTTTTTCCTTTAGAAGTCTTAACTTCTGCAATAAGTCATTGTGCCATTAATGGTGAAGCCCTCCTTGTTTTGAGTCCTAACTTGTGCCGATAGACCCTCACTCTTCACAAGTTCACTGATCACAGCTGCACAAAGCATTTCATTTATTTTACTTATCTACTTTAATTTTTCTCCTCTGTGGCCCGTCTTCCCTTCACCTCACACACCGCTTTCATTTTCTGTTTACAGCTATCGGGATATTCCAGCATTTCAATACAGACTTTATTCCAGATGTAGACACTCCACTCCTCTCTGAATGATGCCAGGATTTGACCAGAGGACACTTGGGTAGGTTTCATTCTCAAATAATTGGAAATCTATTCTTCTGCATTTAAGTTTCCTCTTGTTAACCTCAACTTCATGTACCATGTCTTCCAGGTGTGTTGTACAGCTGAAGTTTTGTCCTGCTGTTGTCCGGTTCCTCGGTCTCGCTTCTCACTAACAGCTTCAACACTCACGAGGTAAGCCTCCATGATTCAGCTGTTCTGCTCTCATTTGCACTTTGAACTCTGGAAATGTGGAGAGCTGTCTTTTGATAAACGGATTGAAAATTGACATGTTGAGCACGTGAATGCAGTGATCTTATTGCAGCTCTATTTTGCTTGCGCTGTTGATCGACAGATCCAGTGATTTGTAAAGGCAGCGTTCTTTGATCATAATATATAATATAACTCTCAGTTTATAACATTTAGATATAACAAGAGAAACTGAAGTGGACATTCAGTCACTGGTTTGATTTATTGACAAGCGATTGAGACAATAACAGCTGACTGTACATGAACCATTACATACCAGTGATCTCTGATCATTTTTAGACACGTACACCTAATCCGGATGTCTCAAACAATCTGTAACAAGGAAATAGTGATGGCGTACTTTTTTTTTTTTTTTTTCAAACTTGCGTTTGTTGCGCCGTTCTTGTCGGATCCAATATAAAAGGCATGTAGGGATGGTTAATCACTGATGCATTTGTTTAAGATGGAGATAGAGATGGAGAGACTTTTTTTTTTAAAGCTTTCTTTTAAACCAGTCTTGAGTAGTTTCTGTTCCTATTAGTGGATGTATACTCTTGTAATTTGCAGATGAGCACAAAAGAACCCTAACAGGCAAACTTACAGCAATCTTTGCATTTATCCAACCTTGTAATACTTCCATACCCTTTCTCCCCTCCTTTATACTCCTCGTATTTATGCCTTTGTCCCATTTGTTTGACAGTCAATGTTAGTTGAATGGTGCTTCTCAAAATAGCTTAAAAGTGGCTTAATTTCCCTTCGTAATGAAGCTTGTTTCCTTGTTTCTATACATTTATGCAACCTTTTTCAAGTTTAGTCATGTTTGTGATCCTTTGCACCTTTTTGTATTTATGACCGTGTGCCCTTTTGTATTTTGATTTCTTTTTTTCTTTTTTTGACCATTTCTTCTCACTATTGTATTCTATACATCAATGTTCTAGTTTTTTTTTTTTTTTTTTTGTGCCCTTACACTTTTGCACATTAAGCTGTTTTATGCCTGATTGTAATGCATTTCAGAATAATTGAATGATTATCTGGCCTTTTTATAGTCCTTTCATTTGTCCATATTTCTTTTAAACCTTTTATGCTCCTGTATTTTGTCAATAAGCTGGTTTTATTTCTTGTTTGTTTTTTGTAATTCTTGTACCTCTGCCTATCATACTCATTTAAAAAAGGGTTTGAATTCATTGCATTTTGTACTTGAATACCATTTCATTATGAAACTTGTATATGTATGGCCCTTTCTATTTGTTTAAAGGGTTCGTTCACCCAAAAATGTAACTTTAGAACTTCTTCAGCCGGGAAAATAAGGTGTTTTTGTTTGGGGACTAGTGTTCTCTTTCTCTGTCTGTGTAAACGTGTGCTTTTTTTGTTTTTGTCATTTCTGTTTCAGACTTTGTCCATTTTTGCATTTAATATATTTGTGCTTATGGCTATACTTTTATTTATTTATTTTTTATTATTATTATTTTTTTTTGTATCATGATTTTGCGCCATTTTGTATTTAGCTTTTAGTTAGGGCCCTTCTCGTTATCATCCCCTTCATGCAATTGTGGCCTTCCCCTCTGCATTACATCTGTGAAGTTTCTTAATGGCTGGCCTTCCAGCTAGTGCCACTAACACACTGAAGATGATCCTTGAACCTGGGTGTGCTCTTTGATACCAATCTTTCATTTGAAAGCCACGTTTCTAGCATCTGTAAAACTGCATTCTACCATCTTAAAAATATATCTAAATTACGTCACATGCTTTCAATGCAAAATGCTGAACAACTAGTACATGCGTTCATGAGCTCAAGGCTAGATTATTGTAATGCTCTACTGGGTGGTTGCCCTGCTCGCCTAATAAATAAACTCCAGCTGGTCCAAAACGCAGCAGCTCGAGTTCTTACTAGAAACAGGAAGTACGATCATATTAGTCCAGTTCTGTCAACACTGCACTGGCTCCCTATTAAACATCGCATAAATTTTAAAATCTTGCTTATTACTTATAAAGCAATAAATGGTTTAGCTCCCAGTACTTAAGCGAGCTCTTAACGCAATATACTCCATCACGTCAATTGCGGTCTCTAAACTCTGGCCAGTTGAAAATACCTAGAATATCTAAATCAACTGCAGGCGGTCGATCCTTTTCCTATTTAGCACCTAAACTCTGGAACAGTCTTCCTAGCATTGTTCGGGAAGCAGACACACTCTGTCAGTTTAAATCTAGACTAAAAACACATCTCTTTACTATGGCATACACATAGAACATTTTTAACTTTCTTTATTCAAATCAAATGACTGATTATTAGGCTGCATTAACTAGGTCAGCCGGAACCGGGAACACTTCCCATAACACCTGATGTACTCGTTACATCATAAAAAGAGTGGCATCCACACTAATGTTAGTCTCTCTGTTTATCCCGAGGTTTACTGCAGTCGGCCGGATCCAGGCCGTGTCCGGATCGGATGGTGGACCTGCATCTGGACATGACCAGCTCATCCTGGAGTGTCTGCTGAGACCGTGTCCATTAGTGTCTCCTCTGAATTCGCCTCACCGAACGTGATCCTCAATTAACCCGTCTCCGGCGCAATAACTCCGATCTTTCAAGTATTCATATTCTTGTGTAATCGACGCGCCATCCTAAATGAGCCCGCCTCGCAAGGCCATACCCAAAATTTCGAATATTCCTATCTAATATGATTTATGACCTGCAAGGTTGCCAGAGTAATAATTATACACTGTTAATAATAGGCCAGAGGAGAACTGGCACCCCGACTGAGTCTGGTTTCTCCCAAGGTTTATTTTTCTCCATCATGCCCTGATGGAGTTTTGGTTCCTTGCCACTGTCGCCTTTGGCTTGGCTTGCTCAGTTGGGGACACTCAAATTATGATCCAAGTTACTCAACTAAATATACAAATAGAATTTATTAATTTGGTCATATATAATTCTATAAACTATCCAAATTAAACTAGCCAAATCAAATTTTGTTGCAATGTTGTCCTGTTTAACACTGTGAAGCTGCTTTGAAACAATCGTCATTGTAAAAGCGCTATATAAATAAAGTTGATTGATTGAACGTAGAAGTGTCTGTTCTACAATCTACCAAAATCACACCTTTGTCACAGCTGATATTATTTGACTGGCTACGTTATTAATAGAAATAATTTTAAGGCCATGACATGGGCATTCAGAACCGCACCCTCTACCTCAATACACTTGATCAGACGTATCGGAGTGGGAGCCTGTACCTATACAGCTTTAAAAGTTAAAAATATCAGTGACCTCATGAGAAGGAACATGGCATGTTTCTACATGTAATTTGTCTTAACGCATCCCCATGAAAGGGTTGTTTTTGTATTTGTATTCACCTCTGGTATTCATTTTAAGACTTGTTTGTATTTTCTGTATTTCTTTTTGGTTCTTTTGCATGTTTGTGGCCCTTTTTGTCTGCTAATATTCGATTACTTCTCTCTTTTTTTTTTTTTTTACCCCCTGTTTGTAAATGATTCCATGTCCTTTTATTAACAATCCTTGCATTTATTAACATACGCTTTTATTTTTTATTAACTTTTTTTTTATATACATGATCCTGTCTCCGTTGACTTTATTTTAATGCCCCTTCCTATTTGTACTGTTAAACCTTTTGCTTTAAAGTACTCATCTTGGCTGTATTTTTGTGCTTTTTATGTCTTTGTGCATTTATGTCCTTATGCGGTAGTGCCCTTTTTTGTGCACTCTTTCTCTCTGACTGCCTTTTTGCATTGGTGTGATCATTTATTTCTGCTTCTTGTTTTTCACCCATTTGTATCTGTGCCTGACGTTTTCTTGGCCTGTTTGAATATCTTTATTCCTTGACTTAAAATGGCCAGTCATGTTACTTGGGTTCTACATTTATTTGATTAGACCAATTTTTTTTTTTAAATAACTGAGCAATGTTCCCCAACAACATTATGGTGGAGAGTTCGGCATCTTTCAATGTAGACTCTGGTCACCCAGTGTCAGGTATTTGACGATACCATGTTCTGCTGTTAATAGTTAACCTGCGGTGCATATTCAAAGCCACATCAGCTCAAATATTAGAGGCGCCCCGCACTCAAGAAGAATTGAGTAGCAGAGATCTATTTATCAATGTGTGTATTAAAGCAATGGTGCTTCTCAAAGTGGCTTAATTTCTCTTTTGTAATGGAACTTTTTTTCTATACATTTATGCAACTATCTTATGTTTGTGATCCTTTTTGTATTTATGCCCTATTGTATGCCCTTTTTTTTTAAGCTTGTCATGAATTGTGCCTTTTCATTTAAACGGTTACATTTATACTAGTGTTCTTAGTCTTTATGCTTGTAATTTAGGATTATGCTTTTTATTTTGTATTTGTATACTCTTTTGGATTAATGAACACTCTATGATGTTTGTTTTTTTTATTGTCATTTCTATTGGAGTTTCTTATTCATGGTTTTTCCTCTTGTATTCTGTACATTTTAATAGCCCCTTTCACACAGCAACACCGGTAATTTACCGTAACATTACCAGAATGACTTTACCAGTAAATCAGCATGGTTTTTTTTTCCACACGAGCAACGACATTCTCTGTTTTTTTACTGGTGAGACCATTCACACATCAACAGCAAAATACCGCTACAGTCTGGGATGTCATTGGAAATTTTCTTTAAACGCTGCACCATTCTTATCCGCACCTGATGATGAATATAATGCTTTAGTTTCCTGTCTGTTCAATTTGACCATCCATTATGATTCTCACTCACACACCAAAAGGATGATCAAGCAGAACGAAAGTTTGCTCTTAAAAGTCCTCAACCGCCACCAATGTGCAGCAGTCACCTGTATGACGCGACTGTAGCCATATTGCGCCAGAACACCCACCAGCACGGAGGATGATCCGTAATCTTAATTTCATGTTCACAAAGAGCACATTACTGGTAATGTTACAACTTCCCAAACGGAGCATGTGTGAACTGGACCTTTTCAAAAAAATACCGGTAAATTGGTTTTGACAATTTACCAGTATTTTTGAAAAGGTCCAGTTAAGACCTGATCTGTTACTGGTAATTTACCAGTAAGGCTGTATGTGTGAAGGGGGGCTAATGTTCTAGGAGTTTATTTTATTGCCCTCTTATGCTTTTGCAGGTTTATGATGCTTGAACATGGGTGCATTTAACAAGCAGTTCAAGGATTCATCCAAGCATTTTTCAGGGTTTACAAATATTCTCTGCATTTCAGTTGTGCTTGTGTTTGAGACTCGAACCGCTTTTCTAGTTAATGTGGGGATATGCTTTGTAATATACTATTAAACCTGTCTGCAAAATAAATATTTGTGCCCCTTTAATTCAAGTCTATGCTGTTTTTGTTCCTTTTGTAGTTATGCACCCTTTTAAAATTTGTTCCCTTTATTATGACAGTGACTACACCTAAACCTATGTCCATTTTCATATGTACCCCTGTCTTCATCGGTGCGCTTATTTCCCATTTTTTTCCTTTTACTCTTTGCCTTTTATTTCCTAACCCTCACCATCTTGTCCATGCAAGTGGAGGGTGAGGGCATGGAGGGAAGCCCTACCCACATGTACCTTTTTGACTGAGCAATATCTGGCTTCATGGAATATTTGAAAAGGAACTACCTTTTCTGTCTCCAGTCACCGCTGGTTCCGACTTGATCCCAGTCTCCTGCATTGCCATTGGTTTATGCCCATCTTCAAGTCATCAGTGGTTTCTAACCAGCCACTTTCTCCCACTTCCTTTACCAAAGACAGCCAGTCTTTTGTCCCCACCTTTGCTGGTTCCTTTCAGCATCTTGGCTCGATTTCCACTTTGCTGTGTGGATCTGCCTCTGTTCCATGTCTCCAACTCCGCGTTGGAAAGAGGATCCAGCTGGTAAGCCTATCATTCCACTTTGGCTTGTCCTATCCATCTGGCACCATCCTTATTAGAGCTCCTCTGGGTGCCTTTGTCACCCTTGGCTCGGCCTTGATTAGTCGTTGGATTGTGGACTTCCGGTGCTTTGTCCCTTCACCCCTTTAGCTCTGTCTTACCAAGGACTAGGTTCTCAGTCCTCTGGCTTCTTGCACTCTTATGCCAACACACTCTCTGTCCCTCATGTGTCTACCAGCCTAATCTTCACTGCATTATTGTTTGGATGGGTGTTAGGACTGAATATCCTAATAAATTGAGTCCAGAGGGGTAGAGTCCAGAGGGGCAGAGTCCAGAGGGGCAGAGTCCAGAGGGGCAGGAGTCCAGAGGGGCAGAGTCCAGAGGGCAGAGTCCAGAGGGGCAGAGTCCAGAGGCAGAGTCCAGAGGGGCAGAGTCCAGAGGGGCAGAGTCCAGAGGGGCAGAGTCCAGAGGGGCAGAGTCCAGAGGGGCAGAGTCCAGAGGGGCAGAGTCCAGAGGGGCAGAGTCCAGAGGGGCAGAGTCCAGAGGGGCAGAGTCCAGAGGGGCAGAGTCCAGAGGGGCAGAGTCCAGAGGGGCAGAGTCCAGAGGGGCAGAGTCCAGAGGGCAGAGTCCAGAGGGGCAGAGTCCAGAGGGGCAGAGTCCAGAGGGGCAGAGTCCAGAGGGGCAGAGTCCAGAGGGGCAGAGTCCAGAGGGGCAGAGTCCAGAGGGGCAGAGTCCAGAGGGGCAGAGTCCAGAGGGGCAGAGTCCAGAGGGGCAGAGTCCAGAGGGGCAGAGTCCAGAGGGGCAGAGTCCAGAGGGGCAGAGTCCAGAGGGGCAGAGTCCAGAGGGGCAGAGTCCAGAGGGGCAGAGTCCAGAGGGGCAGAGTCCAGAGGGGCAGAGTCCAGAGGCAGAGTCCAGAGGGGCAGAGTCCAGAGGGCAGAGTCCAGAGGGGCAGAGTCCAGAGGGCAGAGTCAGAGGGGCAGAGTCCAGAGGGGCAGAGTCCAGAGGGGCAGAGTCCAGAGGGGCAGAGTCCAGAGGGGCAGAGTCCAGAGGGGCAGAGTCCAGAGGGCAGAGTCCAGAGGGGCAGAGTCCAGAGGGGCAGAGTCCAGAGGGGCAGAGTCCAGAGGGGCAGAGTCCAGAGGGGCAGAGTCCAGAGGGGCAGAGTCCAGAGGGCAGAGTCCAGAGGGGCAGAGTCCAGAGGGGCAGAGTCCAGAGGGGCAGAGTCCAGAGGGGCAGAGTCCAGAGGGGCAGAGTCCAGAGGGGCAGAGTCCAGAGGGGCAGAGTCCAGAGGGGCAGAGTCCAGAGGGGCAGAGTCCAGAGGGCAGAGTCCAGAGGGGCAGAGTCCAGAGGGCAGAGTCCAGAGGGCAGAGTCCAGAGGGGCAGAGTCCAGAGGGGCAGAGTCCAGAGGGGCAGAGTCCAGAGGGCAGAGTCCAGAGGGGCAGAGTCCAGAGGGGCAGAGTCCAGAGGGGCAGAGTCCAGAGGGCAGAGTCCAGAGGGGCAGAGTCCAGAGGGGCAGAGTCCAGAGGGGCAGAGTCCAGAGGGGCAGAGTCCAGAGGGGCAGAGTCCAGAGGGGCAGAGTCCAGAGGGGCAGAGTCCAGAGGGGCAGAGTCCAGAGGGGCAGAGTCCAGAGGGCAGAGTCCAGAGGGGCAGAGTCCAGAGGGGCAGAGTCCAGAGGGGCAGAGTCCAGAGGGGCAGAGTCCAGAGGGGCAGAGTCCAGAGGGCAGAGTCCAGAGGGGCAGAGTCCAGAGGGCAGAGTCAGAGGGGCAGAGTCCAGAGGCAGAGTCCAGAGGGGCAGAGTCCAGAGGGGCAGAGTCCAGAGCAGAGTCCAGAGGGGCAGAGTCCAGAGGGGCAGAGTCCAGAGGGGCAGAGTCCAGAGGGGCAGAGTCCAGAGGGGCAGAGTCCAGAGGGGCAGAGTCCAGAGGGGCAGAGTCCAGAGGGGCAGAGTCCAGAGGGGCAGAGTCCAGAGGGGCAGAGTCCAGAGGGGCAGAGTCCAGAGGGCAGAGTCCAGAGGGGCAGAGTCCAGAGGGGCAGAGTCCAGAGGGGCAGAGTCCAGAGGGGCAGAGTCCAGAGGCAGAGTCCAGAGGGGCAGAGTCCAGAGGGGCAGAGTCCAGAGGGGCAGAGTCCAGAGGGGCAGAGTCCAGAGGGCAGAGTCCAGAGGGGCAGAGTCCAGAGGGGCAGAGTCCAGAGGGGCAGAGTCCAGAGGGGCAGAGTCCAGAGGGGCAGAGTCCAGAGGGGCAGAGTCAGAGGGGCAGAGTCCAGAGGGGCAGAGTCCAGAGGGGCAGAGTCCAGAGGGGCAGAGTCCAGAGGGGCAGAGTCCAGAGGGGCAGAGTCCAGAGGGGCAGAGTCCAGAGGGGCAGAGTCCAGAGGGCAGAGTCCAGAGGGGCAGAGTCCAGAGGGGCAGAGTCTAGAGGGGCAGAGTCCAGAGGGGCAGAGTCCAGAGAGGCAGAGTCTAGAGGGGCAGAGTCCAGAGGGCAGAGTCCAGAGGGGCAGAGTCCAGAGGGGCAGAGTCCAGAGGGGCAGAGTCTAGAGGGGCAGAGTCCAGAGGGGCAGAGTCCAGAGGGCAGAGTCCAGAGGGGCAGAGTCCAGAGGGGCAGAGTCCAGAGGGGCAGAGTCCAGAGGGGCAGAGTCCAGAGGGGCAGAGTCCAGAGGGGCAGAGTCCAGAGGGGCAGAGTCCAGAGGGGCAGAGTCCAGAGGGCAGAGTCCAGAGGGGCAGAGTCCAGAGGGGCAGAGTCCAGAGGGGCAGAGTCCAGAGGGGCAGAGTCCAGAGGGGCAGAGTCCAGAGGGGCAGAGTCCAGAGGGGCAGAGTCCAGAGGGGCAGAGTCCAGAGGGCAGAGTCCAGAGGGGCAGAGTCCAGAGGGCAGAGTCCAGAGGGCAGAGTCCAGAGGGGCAGAGTCTAGAGGGGCAGAGTCCAGAGGGGCAGAGTCCAGAGGGGCAGAGTCCAGAGGGGCAGAGTCCAGAGGGGCAGAGTCCAGAGGGGCAGAGTCCAGAGGGGCAGAGTCCAGAGGGGCAGAGTCCAGAGGGGCAGAGTCCAGAGGGGCAGAGTCCAGAGGGGCAGAGTCCAGAGGGGCAGAGTCCAGAGGGGCAGAGTCCAGAGGGGCAGAGTCCAGAGGGGCAGAGTCCAGAGGGGCAGAGTCCAGAGGGGCAGAGTCCAGAGGGGCAGAGTCCAGAGGGGCAGAGTCCAGAGGGGCAGAGTCCAGAGGGGCAGAGTCCAGAGGGGCAGAGTCCAGAGGGGCAGAGTCCAGAGGGGCAGAGTCCAGAGGGGCAGAGTCCAGAGGGGCAGAGTCCAGAGGGGCAGAGTCCAGAGGGGCAGAGTCCAGAGGGGCAGAGTCCAGAGGGCAGAGTCCAGAGGGCAGAGTCCAGAGGGGCAGAGTCCAGAGGGGCAGAGTCCAGAGGGGCAGAGTCCAGAGGGCAGAGTCCAGAGGGGCAGAGTCCAGAGGGGCAGAGTCCAGAGGGGCAGAGTCCAGAGGGGCAGAGTCCAGAGGGGCAGAGTCCAGAGGGGCAGAGTCCAGAGGGGCAGAGTCCAGAGGGGCAGAGTCCAGAGGGCAGAGTCCAGAGGGGCAGAGTCCAGAGGGCAGAGTCCAGAGGGGCAGAGTCCAGAGGGGCAGAGTCCAGAGGGGCAGAGTCCAGAGGGCAGAGTCCAGAGGGGCAGAGTCCAGAGGGGCAGAGTCCAGAGGGCAGAGTCCAGAGGGGCAGAGTCCAGAGGGGCAGAGTCCAGAGGGGCAGAGTCCAGAGGGGCAGAGTCCAGAGGGGCAGAGTCCAGAGGGGCAGAGTCCAGAGGGGCAGAGTCCAGAGGGGCAGAGTCCAGAGGGGCAGAGTCCAGAGGGGCAGAGTCCAGAGGGGCAGAGTCCAGAGGGGCAGAGTCCAGAGGGGCAGAGTCCAGAGGGGCAGAGTCCAGAGGGGCAGAGTCCAGAGGGGCAGAGTCCAGAGGGGCAGAGTCCAGAGGGGCAGAGTCCAGAGGGCAGAGTCCAGAGGGGCAGAGTCCAGAGGGGCAGAGTCCAGAGGGCAGAGTCCAGAGGGGCAGAGTCCAGAGGGGCAGAGTAGAGGGGCAGAGTCCAGAGGCAGAGTCCAGAGGGGCAGAGTCCAGAGGGGCAGAGTCCAGAGGGGCAGAGTCAGAGGGGCAGAGTCAGAGGGGCAGAGTCCAGAGGGCAGAGTCCAGAGGGGCAGAGTCCAGAGGGGCAGAGTCCAGAGGGGCAGAGTCCAGAGGGGCAGAGTCAGAGGGGCAGAGTCCAGAGGGGCAGAGTCCAGAGGGGCAGAGTCCAGAGGGGCAGAGTCTAGAGGGCAGAGTCCAGAGGGCAGAGTCCAGAGGGGCAGAGTCCAGAGGGGCAGAGTCCAGAGGGGCAGAGTCCAGAGGGGCAGAGTCCAGAGGGGCAGAGTCCAGAGGGGCAGAGTCCAGAGGGGCAGAGTCCAGAGGGCAGAGTCCAGAGGGCAGTCCAGAGGGGCAGAGTCCAGAGGGGCAGAGTCCAGAGGGGCAGAGTCCAGAGGGGCAGAGTCCAGAGGGGCAGAGTCCAGAGGGGCAGAGTCCAGAGGGGCAGAGTCCAGAGGGGCAGAGTCCAGAGGGGCAGAGTCCAGAGGGGCAGAGTCCAGAGGGGCAGAGTCCAGAGGGGCAGAGTCCAGAGGGGCAGAGTCCAGAGGGGCAGAGTCCAGAGGGGCAGAGTCCAGAGGGGCAGAGTCCAGAGGGGCAGAGTCCAGAGGGGCAGAGTCCAGAGGGGCAGAGTCCAGAGGGGCAGAGTCCAGAGGGGCAGAGTCCAGAGGGGCAGAGTCCAGAGGGGCAGAGTCCAGAGGGCAGAGTCCAGAGGGGCAGAGTCCAGAGGGGCAGAGTCCAGAGGGCAGAGTCCAGAGGGGCAGAGTCCAGAGGGGCAGAGTCCAGAGGGGCAGAGTCCAGAGGGGCAGAGTCCAGAGGGGCAGAGTCCAGAGGGGCAGAGTCAGAGGGGCAGAGTCCAGAGGGGCAGAGTCCAGAGGGGCAGAGTCTAGAGGGGCAGAGTCCAGAGGGGCAGAGTCCAGAGGGCAGAGTCCAGAGGGGCAGAGTCCAGAGGGGCAGAGTCCAGAGGGGCAGAGTCCAGAGGGGCAGAGTCCAGAGGGGCAGAGTCCAGAGGGGCAGAGTCCAGAGGGGCAGAGTCCAGAGGGGCAGAGTCCAGAGGGGCAGAGTCCAGAGGGGCAGAGTCCAGAGGGGCAGAGTCCAGAGGGGCAGAGTCCAGAGGGGCAGAGTCCAGAGGGGCAGAGTCCAGAGGGGCAGAGTCAGAGGGGCAGAGTCCAGAGGGGCAGAGTCCAGAGGGGCAGAGTCCAGAGGGGCAGAGTCCAGAGGGGCAGAGTCCAGAGGGGCAGAGTCCAGAGGGGCAGAGTCCAGAGGGGCAGAGTCCAGAGGGGCAGAGTCCAGAGGGCAGAGTCCAGAGGGGCAGAGTCCAGAGGGCAGAGTCCAGAGGGGCAGAGTCCAGAGGGGCAGAGTCCAGAGGGGCAGAGTCCAGAGGGGCAGAGTCCAGAGGGGCAGAGTCCAGAGGGGCAGAGTCCAGAGGGGCAGAGTCCAGAGGGGCAGAGTCCAGAGGGGCAGAGTCCAGAGGGGCAGAGTCCAGAGGGGCAGAGTCCAGAGGGGCAGAGTCCAGAGGGGCAGAGTCCAGAGGGGCAGAGTCCAGAGGGGCAGAGTCCAGAGGGGCAGAGTCCAGAGGGGCAGAGTCCAGAGGGGCAGAGTCCAGAGGGCAGAGTCCAGAGGGCAGAGTCCAGAGGGGCAGAGTCCAGAGGGGCAGAGTCCAGAGGGGCAGAGTCCAGAGGGGCAGAGTCCAGAGGGGCAGAGTCCAGAGGGTTAGGGTTAGGGTTAGGTTAGGGAATGAAAGTCCAGGATCCGATTCCCGAAGGATTCAAAACGGGCTGTGCACTGTCCAGAGTTGTACTGGCCGCCACGAGTCCACACACACAAATATATTTATAAAAATTATTTAAGAAAGCCAACACGATCCTGAGAGAAAGCCAACATCGGTTTAAACACACTCTCAACGTACTGAATAAAATCAGCCAGGGCTGGAACCACGAGGCTGGACCAAAAGGGTTCGCACACACAACTCTGGGTAGGTTTAGTGCAGGTTTCAGAGCGAGGACCATATCTAGTGTCCATCAAAGCTCCCCGGGTCCCCAAGGTCTGTATGGACCGAGGAATTTTCATGTGGCTCTGCTACGTTATACACCCAAATAACGGAGGCCATTTCATGACACTCAACCTCTATTCGCGACGCTTCGGCTACATATTAAGCCTTCCTCAGGCGGAGGTGAGTGATTAACTGCTCTCTAAGGCAAACACACGGTAATATTTATACTCTGTGTGGGCGGGGCTTCCGCTCTAAGAAACCGCTCTCTCGGCACTATATGGTGCTTCATAAATAGTTATATATGATAGACCTTATTGGTTTTAATTTTATACAATACTATCAAATGTGCCAAAACAATAGGCACTTACAAACAGAAAAGTAGGCACTTACATAAATAATTTTTATATAAAATCCATGTGGTCAACACGAGGTCCAGACGCCTCGCGCTGGCTAGGTTAGGGAATGAAAGTCCAGGATCCGATTCGAAGGATTCAAACGGCTGTGCACTGTCCAGAGTTGTACTGGCCGCCACGAGTCCACACACACAAATATATTTATAAAAATTATTTAAGAAAGCCAACACGATCCTGAGAGAAAGCCAACATCGGTTTAAACACACTCTCAACGATACTGAATAAAATCAGCCAGGGCTGGAACCACGAGGGCTGGACCAAAAGGGTTCACACACAACTCTGGGTAGGTTTAGTGCAGGTTTCAGAGCGAGGACCATATCTAGTGTCCATCAAAGCTCCCCGGGTCCCCAAGGTCTGTATGGACCGAGGAATTTTCATGTGGCTCTGCTCGTTATACACCCAAATAACGGAGGCCATTTCATGACACTCAACCTCTATTCGCGACGTTTCGGCTACATATTAAGCCTTCCTCAGGCGGAGGTGAGTGATTAACTGCTCTCTAAGGCAAACACACGGTAATATTTATACTCTGTGTGGGGGCTTCCGCTCTAAGAAACCGCTTCTCTCGGCACTATATGGTGCTTCATAAATAGTTATATATGATAGACCTTATTGGTTTTTAATTTTATTACAATACTATCAAATGTGCCAAAACAATAGGCACTTACAAACAGAAAAGTAGGCACTTACATAAATAATTTTTATATAAAATCCATGTGGTCAACACGAGGTCCAGACGCCTCGGCGCTGGCTAGGTTAGGGAATGAAAGTCCAGGATCCGATTCCCGAAGGATTCAAAACGGCTGTGCACTGTCCAGAGTTGTACCGCCACGAGTCCACACACACAATATATTTATAAAAATTATTTAAGAAAGCCAACACGATCCTGAGAGAAAGCCAACATCGGTTTAAACACACTCTCAACGTACTGAATAAAATCAGCCAGGGCTGGAACCACGAGGCTGGACCAAAAGGGTTCGCACACACAACTCTGGGTAGGTTTAGTGCAGGTTTCAGAGCGAGGACCATATCTAGTGTCCATCAAAGCTCCCGGGTCCCCAAGGTCTGTATGGACCGAGGGGAATTTTCATGTGGCTCTGCTACGTTATACACCCAAATAACGGAGGCCATTTCATGACACTCAACCTCTATTCGCGACGTTTGGCTACATATTAAGCCTTCCTCAGGCGGAGGTGAGTGATTAACTGCTCTCTAAGGCAAACACACGGTAATATTTATACTCTGTGTGGGCGGGGCTTCCCGCCTAAGAAACCGCTCTCTCGGCACTATATGGTGCTTCATAAATAGTTATATATGATAGACCTTATTGGTTTTTAATTTTATACAATACTATCAAATGTGCCAAAACAATAGGCACTTACAAACAGAAAAGTAGGCACTTACATAAATAATTTTTATATAAAATCCATGTGGTCAACACGAGGTCCAGACGCCTCGGCGCGGCTAGGTTAGGGGAATGAAAGTCCAGGATCCGATTCCCGAAGGATTCAAAACGGCTGTGCACTGTCCAGAGTTGTACTGGCCGCCACGAGTCCACACACAAATATATTTATAAAAATTATTTAAGAAAGCCAACACGATCCTGAGAGAAAGCCAACATCGGTTTAAACACACTCTCAACGTACTGAATAAAATCAGCCAGGGCTGGAACCACGAGGGCTGGACCAAAAAGGGTTCGCACACACAACTCTGGGTAGGTTTAGTGCAGGTTTCAGAGCGAGGACCATATCTAGTGTCCATCAAAGCTCCCCGGGTCCCCAAGGTCTGTATGGACCGAGGAATTTTCATGTGGCTCTGCTACGTTATACACCCAAATAACGGAGGCCATTTCATGACACTCAACCTCTATTCGCGACGTTTGGCTACATATTAAGCCTTCCTCAGGCGGAGGTGAGTGATTAACTGCTCTCTAAGGCAAACACACGGTAATATTTATACTCTGTGTGGGCGGGGCTTCCCGCTCTAAGAAACCGCTTCTCTCGGCACTATATGGTGCTTCATAAATAGTTATATATGATAGACCTTATTATTTTAATTTTATACAATACTATCAAATGTGCCAAAACAATAGGCACTTACAAACAGAAAAGTAGGCACTTACATAAATAATTTTTATATAAAATCCATGTGGTCAACACGAGGTCCAGACGTCTCGGCGCGGGCTAGGTTAGGGGAATGAAAGTCCAGGATCCGATTCCCGAAGGATTCGAAAACGGCTGTGCACTGTCCAGAGTTGTACTGCCACGAGTCCACACACACAAATATATTTATAAAAATTATTTAAGAAAGCCAACACGATCCTGAGAGAAAGCCAACATCGGTTTAAACACACTCTCAACGTACTGAATAAAATCAGCCAGGGCTGGAACCACGAGGGCTGGACCAAAAAGGGTTCGCACACACAACTCTGGGTAGGTTTAGTGCAGGTTTCAGAGCGAGGACCATATCTAGTGTCCATCAAAGCTCCCGGGTCCCCAAGGTCTGTATGGACCGAGGAATTTTCATGTGGCTCTGCTACGTTATACACCCAAATAACGGAGGCCATTTCATGACACTCAACCTCTATTCGCGACGCTTCGGCTACATATTGCCTTCCTCAGGCGGAGGTGAGTGATTAACTGCTCTCTAAGGCAAACACACGGTAATATTTATACTCTGTGTGGGCGGGGCTTCCCGCCTAAGAAACCGCTTCTCTCGGCACTATATGGTGCTTCATAAATAGTTATATATGATAGACCTTATTGGTTTTAATTTTATACAATACTATCAAATGTGCCAAAACAATAGGCACTTACAAACAGAAAAGTAGGCACTTACATAAATAATTTTTATATAAAATCCATGTGGTCAACACGAGGTCCAGACGCCTCGGCGCTGGCTAGGTTAGGGGAATGAAAGTCCAGGATCCGATTCCCGAAGGATTCAAAACGGCTGTGCACTGTCCAGAGTTGTACTGGCCGCCACGAGTCCACACACACAAATATATTTATAAAAATTATTTAAGAAAGCCAACACGATCCTGAGAGAAAGCCAACATCGGTTTAAACACACTCTCAACGTACTGAATAAAATCAGCCAGGGCTGGAACCACGAGGGCTGGACCAAAAAGGGTTCGCACACACAACTCTGGGTAGGTTTAGTGCAGGTTTCAGAGCGAGGACCATATCTAGTGTCCATCAAAGCTCCCGGGTCCCCAAGGTCTGTATGGACCGAGGAATTTTCATGTGGCTCTGCTACGTTATACACCCAAATAACGGAGGCCATTTCATGACACTCAACCTCTATTCGCGACGTTTGGCTACATATTAAGCCTTCCTCAGGCGGAGGTGAGTGATTAACTGCTCTCTAAGGCAAACACACGGTAATATTTATACTCTGTGTGGCGGGGCTTCCGCTCTAAGAAACCGCTTCCCCTCTCGGCACTATATGGTGCTTCATAAATAGTTATATATGATAGACCTTATTGGTTTTTAATTTTATACAATACTATCAAATGTGCCAAAACAATAGGCACTTACAAACAGAAAAGTAGGCACTTACATAAATAATTTTTATATAAAATCCATGTGGTCAACACGAGGTCCAGACGCCTCGGCGCGGGCTAGGTTAGGGAATGAAAGTCCAGGATCCGATTCCCGAAGGATTCAAAACGGCTGTGCACTGTCCAGAGTTGGCCGCCACGAGTCCACACACACAAATATATTTATAAAAATTATTTAAGAAAGCCAACACGATCCTGAGAGAAAGCCAACATCGGTTTAAACACACTCTCAACGTACTGAATAAAATCAGCCAGGGCTGGAACCACGAGGGCTGGACCAAAAGGGTTCGCACACACAACTCTGGGTAGGTTTAGTGCAGGTTTCAGAGCGAGGACCATATCTAGTGTCCATCAAAGCTCCCCGGGTCCCCAAGGTCTGTATGGACCGAGGAATTTTCATGTGGCTCTGCTACGTTATACACCCAAATAACGGAGGCCATTTCATGACACTCAACCTCTATTCGCGACGTTCGGCTACATATTAAGCCTTCCTCAGGCGGAGGTGAGTGATTAACTGCTCAAACACACGGTAATATTTATACTCTGTGTGGGCGGGGCTTCCCGCCTAAGAAACCGCTCTCCTCTCGGCACTATATGGTGCTTCATAAATAGTTATATATGATAGACCTTATTGGTTTTTAATTTTATACAATACTATCAAATGTGCCAAAACAATAGGCACTTACAAACAGAAAAGTAGGCACTTACATAAATAATTTTTATATAAAATCCATGTGGTCAACACGAGGTCCAGACGCCTCGGCGCTGGGCTAGGTTAGGGAATGAAAGTCCAGGATCCGATTCCCGAAGGATTCGAAAACGGCTGTGCACTGTCCAGAGTTGTACTGGCCGCCACGAGTCCACACACACAAATATATTTATAAAAATTATTTAAGAAAGCCAACACGATCCTGAGAGAAAGCCAACATCGGTTTAAACACACTCTCAACGTACTGAATAAAATCAGCCAGGGCTGGAACCACGAGGGCTGGACCAAAAAGGGTTCGCACACACAACTCTGGGTAGGTTTAGTGCAGGTTTCAGAGCGAGGACCATATCTAGTGTCCATCAAAGCTCCCCCGGGTCCCCAAGGTCTGTATGGACCGAGGGGAATTTTCATGTGGCTCTGCTACGTTATACACCCAAATAACGGAGGCCATTTCATGACACTCAACCTCTATTCGCGACGTTTCGGCTACATATTAAGCCTTCCTCAGGCGGAGGTGAGTGATTAACTGCTCTCTAAGGCAAACACACGGTAATATTTATACTCTGTGTGGGCGGGGCTTCCCGCTCTAAGAAACCGCTTCCCCTCTCGGCACTATATGGTGCTTCATAAATAGTTATATATGATAGACCTTATTGGTTTTTAATTTTATACAATACTATCAAATGTGCCAAAACAATAGGCACTTACAAACAGAAAAGTAGGCACTTACATAAATAATTTTTATATAAAATCCATGTGGTCAACACGAGGTCCAGACGTCTCGCGGGCTAGGTTAGGGAATGAAAGTCCAGGATCCGATTCCGAAGGATTCGAAAACGGCTGTGCACTGTCCAGAGTTGTACTGGCCGCCACGAGTCCACACACACAAATATATTTATAAAAATTATTTAAGAAAGCCAACACGATCCTGAGAGAAAGCCAACATCGGTTTAAACACACTCTCAACGTACTGAATAAAATCAGCCAGGGCTGGAACCACGAGGGCTGGACCAAAAAGGGTTCGCACACACAACTCTGGGTAGGTTTAGTGCAGGTTTCAGAGCGAGGGACCATATCTAGTGTCCATCAAAGCTCCCCCGGGTCCCCAAGGTCTGTATGGACCGAGGGGAATTTTCATGTGGCTCTGCTACGTTATACACCCAAATAACGGAGGCCATTTCATGACACTCAACCTCTATTCGCGACGTTTCGGCTACATATTAAGCCTTCCTCAGGCGGAGGTGAGTGATTAACTGCTCTCTAAGGCAAACACACGGTAATATTTATACTCTGTGTGGGCGGGGCTTCCCGCTCTAAGAAACCGCTTCCCCTCTCGGCACTATATGGTGCTTCATAAATAGTTATATATGATAGACCTTATTGGTTTTTAATTTTATACAATACTATCAAATGTGCCAAAACAATAGGCACTTACAAACAGAAAAGTAGGCACTTACATAAATAATTTTATATAAAATCCATGTGGTCAACACGAGGTCCAGACGCCTCGGCGCTGGGCTAGGTTAGGGGAATGAAAGTCCAGGATCCGATTCCCGAAGGATTCGAAAACGGCTGTGCACTGTCCAGAGTTGTACTGGCCGCCACGAGTCCACACACACAAATATATTTATAAAAATTATTTAAGAAAGCCAACACGATCCTGAGAGAAAGCCAACATCGGTTTAAACACACTCTCAACGTACTGAATAAAATCAGCCAGGGCTGGAACCACGAGGGCTGGACCAAAAAGGGTTCGCACACACAACTCTGGGTAGGTTTAGTGCAGGTTTCAGAGCGAGGGACCATATCTAGTGTCCATCAAAGCTCCCCCGGGTCCCCAAGGTCTGTATGGACCGAGGGGAATTTTCATGTGGCTCTGCTACGTTATACACCCAAATAACGGAGGCCATTTCATGACACTCAACCTCTATTCGCGACGCTTCGGCTACATATTGCCTTCCTCAGGCGGAGGTGAGTGATTAACTGCTCTCAAGGCAAACACACGGTAATATTTATACTCTGTGTGGCGGGCTTCCCGCTCTAAGAAACCGCTCCCCCTCTCGGCACTATATGGTGCTTCATAAATAGTTATATATGATAGACCTTATTGGTTTTTTTTATACAATACTATCAAATGTGCCAAAACAATAGGCACTTACAAACAGAAAAGTAGGCACTTACATAAATAATTTTTATATAAAATCCATGTGGTCAACACGAGGTCCAGACGCCTCGGCGCTGGCTAGGTTAGGGAATGAAAGTCCAGGATCCGATTCGAAGGATGAAAACGGCTGTGCACTGTCCAGAGTTGTACTGGCCGCCACGAGTCCACACACACAAATATATTTATAAAAATTATTTAAGAAAGCCAACACGATCCTGAGAGAAAGCCAACATCGGTTTAAACACACTCTCAACGTACTGAATAAAATCAGCCAGGGCTGGAACCACGAGGGCTGGACCAAAAAGGGTTCGCACACACAACTCTGGGTAGGTTTAGTGCAGGTTTCAGAGCGAGGGACCATATCTAGTGTCCATCAAAGCTCCCCCGGGTCCCCAAGGTCTGTATGGACCGAGGGGAATTTTCATGTGGCTCTGCACGTTATACACCCAAATAACGGAGGCCATTTCATGACACTCAACCTCTATTCGCGACGTTTGGCTACATATTAAGCCTTCCTCAGGCGGAGGTGAGTGATTAACTGCTCTCTAAGGCAAACACACGGTAATATTTATACTCTGTGTGGGCGGGCTTCCCGCCTAAGAAACCGCTTCCTCTCGGCACTATATGGTGCTTCATAAATAGTTATATATGATAGACCTTATTGGTTTTTAATTTTATACAATACTATCAAATGTGCCAAAACAATAGGCACTTACAAACAGAAAAGTAGGCACTTACATAAATAATTTTTATATAAAATCCATGTGGTCAACACGAGGTCCAGACGCTCTCGGCGCTGGCTAGGTTAGGGAATGAAAGTCCAGGATCCGATTCCCAAGGATTCAAAACGGCTGTGCACTGTCCAGAGTTGTACTGGCCGCCACGAGTCCACACACACAAATATATTTATAAAAATTATTTAAGAAAGCCAACACGATCCTGAGAGAAAGCCAACATCGGTTTAAACACACTCTCAACGTACTGAATAAAATCAGCCAGGGCTGGAACCACGAGGGCTGGACCAAAAGGGTTCGCACACAACTCTGGGTAGGTTTAGTGCAGGTTTCAGAGCGAGGACCATATCTAGTGTCCATCAAAGCTCCCGGGTCCCCAAGGTCTGTATGGACCGAGGAATTTTCATGTGGCTCTGCACGTTATACACCCAAATAACGGAGGCCATTTCATGACACTCAACCTCTATTCGCGACGTTTGGCTACATATTAAGCCTTCCTCAGGCGGAGGTGAGTGATTAACTGCTCTCTAAGGCAAACACACGGTAATATTTATACTCTGTGTGGGCGGGGCTTCCCGCCTAAGAAACCGCTTCTCTCGGCACTATATGGTGCTTCATAAATAGTTATATATGATAGACCTTATTGGTTTTTAATTTTATACAATACTATCAAATGTGCCAAAACAATAGGCACTTACAAACAGAAAAGTAGGCACTTACATAAATAATTTTTATATAAAATCCATGTGGTCAACACGAGGTCCAGACGCCTCGGCGCTGGCTAGGTTAGGGGAATGAAAGTCCAGGATCCGATTCGAAGGATTCGAAAACGGCTGTGCACTGTCCAGAGTTGTACTGGCCGCCACGAGTCCACACACACAAATATATTTATAAAAATTATTTAAGAAAGCCAACACGATCCTGAGAGAAAGCCAACATCGGTTTAAACACACTCTCAACGCATTGAATAAAATCAGCCAGGGCTGGAACCACGAGGGCTGGACCAAAAAGGGTTCGCACACACAACTCTGGGTAGGTTTAGTGCAGGTTTCAGAGCGAGGGACCATATCTAGTGTCCATCAAAGCTCCCCCGGGTCCCCAAGGTCTGTATGGACCGAGGGGAATTTTCATGTGGCTCTGCTACGTTATACACCCAAATAACGGAGGCCATTTCATGACACTCAACCTCTATTCGCGACGCTTCGGCTACATATTAAGCCTTCCTCAGGCGGAGGTGAGTGATTAACTGCTCTCTAAGGCAAACACACGGTAATATTTATACTCTGTGTGGGCGGGCTTCCGCTCTAAGAAACCGCTTCCCCTCTCGGCACTATATGGTGCTTCATAAATAGTTATATATGATAGACCTTATTGGTTTTTAATTTTATACAATACTATCAAATGTGCCAAAACAATAGGCACTTACAAACAGAAAAGTAGGCACTTACATAAATAATTTTTATATAAAATCCATGTGGTCAACACGAGGTCCAGACGTCTCGGCGCGGGCTAGGTTAGGGGAATGAAAGTCCAGGATCCGATTCCCGAAGGATTCGAAACGGCTGTGCACTGTCCAGAGTTGTACTGGCCGCCACGAGTCCACACACACAAATATATTTATAAAAATTATTTAAGAAAGCCAACACGATCCTGAGAGAAAGCCAACATCGGTTTAAACACACTCTCAACGTACTGAATAAAATCAGCCAGGGCTGGAACCACGAGGGCTGGACCAAAAAGGGTTCGCACACACAACTCTGGGTAGGTTTAGTGCAGGTTTCAGAGCGAGGACCATATCTAGTGTCCATCAAAGCTCCCGGGTCCCCAAGGTCTGTATGGACCGAGGAATTTTCATGTGGCTCTGCTACGTTATACACCCAAATAACGGAGGCCATTTCATGACACTCAACCTCTATTCGCGACGTTCGGCTACATATTAAGCCTTCCTCAGGCGGAGGTGAGTGATTAACTGCTCTCTAAGGCAAACACACGGTAATATTTATACTCTGTGTGGGCGGGGCTTCCGCCTAAGAAACCGCTTCTCTCGGCACTATATGGTGCTTCATAAATAGTTATATATGATAGACCTTATTGGTTTTAATTTTATACAATACTATCAAATGTGCCAAAACAATAGGCACTTACAAACAGAAAAGTAGGCACTTACATAAATAATTTTTATATAAAATCCATGTGGTCAACACGAGGTCCAGACGCCTCGGCGCTGGCTAGGTTAGGGGAATGAAAGTCCAGGATCCGATTCCCGAAGGATTCAAAACGGCTGTGCACTGTCCAGAGTTGTACTGGCCGCCACGAGTCCACACACACAAATATATTTATAAAAATTATTTAAGAAAGCCAACACGATCCTGAGAGAAAGCCAACATCGGTTTAAACACACTCTCAACGTACTGAATAAAATCAGCCAGGGCTGGAACCACGAGGGCTGGACCAAAGGGTTCGCACACACAACTCTGGGTAGGTTTAGTGCAGGTTTCAGAGCGAGGGGTTAGGGTTAGGTTAGGTTAGGTTAGGTTAGGTGGGTTAGGGAATGAAAAATCCAAGATCAGGGGCCCTGAGGTCCCTGAAATGGCTATGCACTGTCCAGCCTTCTACTGACCACTAAAGGCAGCCCAGGTCCAAAGACAGTCCACATCATGTGTCCCCACGTTCTCACAGTGACACTATATATTTATTTTATGTCTATAAAGCATGTGTCATATTTATTTATTTATTTATTTATTTATTTATTTATTTATTTATTAATGTTGTAGAGACCGAGAGAGGGGTAAGTATACACGGTATAGCCGGGAGAGGGGTAAGTATACACGGTAGGGCCAGGAGAGGGGTAAGTATATACGGTGTGTTAAATCATAATAGTATGTTATAATCAATTTTTTATTTATTTATTTATTTATTTATTTTGCAGAAACCAAGAGAGGGGTAAGTATATACGGTGTATGGTAAATCATAATAGTTATGTATGTAAAATTATATCAATATAGTTTTATATGTATGGATGTATATCCACCCGTAATCACACCCGTATCCAATATAGTATAAAGAAAGTGTGTATGTTTTATTAAAAGATAGTTATTTATATGTTAGCCATTTATGCTATTTAACCCATGTTATGTTTCATATAATCCTATAATTTTTTCTATTTTTTCCTTTTTTCCAGGAGTCCAGGGCTACGTCCACCAGGGCTACGTCCACCAGGGCTACGGCAGGCCGGGCTGGATCCGCGCGGGGTGTGGAGCCGAGGGTTGACCCGGACACAGGACGAGAGAGGGGTAGGTCTCAGGTAAGGTTTTGTAGTGTGGGTTAGCATAATGGGAGGGCTATAAAACCACTGATGATATTGCCAGGGGTATTTGGGTAGGTTTAGAGGGGGTGTGGGTGTAGTTATATCAACATATTTACCAGGGGTATCTGGGTAGGTTTTAGGGGTGGTGTGGGTGTGGCCATACCAACATGCTGATCAAAGAAGGTAAGGTAGAGAAGGAAAACATCACTCATTTAGGGTTAGGGTTAGGGTTAGGGTTAGGGTTAGGTTAGGGAAATAGATACACAGAGCGGCCGATCCGCCACAAGGAAAAAAAACTTTTCTCCCCACAACGGACCAGCCGCAAAGGTTTATGCACACACCACGTGTTTCGGTCCGCCAACCAAACAAAAACATCAAATTAAATGTGAAAAAATGCCTGAGAAGGCCACTCAACCCCATAAGACAGCCAGCACTGCCCAGAACATGCTCTCAGAGCACTGAACAAAACTAAAATGAGCCCCAGGGGTGTGGTTAGTAGGGCTGTACCAACTAGGTTTCAGAATAAAAAACAGGGGTAGGGTTAGTGTAGTGTTAGGATAGAGGGTAGCATTTAAAGGGCCCGGAGGTTTGTCCGTTAGCCGTGCTACATCGTACCTCCCAGTCTCTCTTGGACCGGGGCATCTCGTGTCTCTCCTGGACCGAGGAAATTTATTTTTCACCCCAATTTATTTCGGCTCCTTGCCATCACCAACACACAAAATGATGGAGGCCATGTAGTCATTCCACGTGTGTCTAGCGCAACGTTTCGGTTTATTTTAACCTTCATCAGGCGCGGGGTATTCGTAAACTCTCTTCACAGGGGTCTGGAATGACTATTTATATTTTTACTCTTAAATACTCTGCTGTGGCAGAGCTCCACACAATACAAAAACCCGTTCGTCACGGTATAGTGAGTCATAAACTGTCTTATATAATGTTCCATATCGATATTTAATTTTATACAATACTATCAAGCGTGCCAGGACAGTAGGCACCTCCAAATAAAATTAAATAGCACTTACCCAGACATTTTACACATATAATCCGATGAGTTGTGAGGAAGGTTCCTACGCACAGGTCCCGGCTTGTTAGGGGAAATAGATACACAGAGCGGCCGATCCGCCACAAGGAAAAAAAACTTTTCTCCCCACAACGGACCAGCCGCAAAGGTTTATGCACACACCACGTGTTTCGGTCCGCCAACCAAACAAAAACATCAAATTAAATGTGAAAAAATGCCTGAGAAGGCCACTCAACCCCATAAGACAGCCAGCACTGCCCAGAACATGCTCTCAGAGCACTGAACAAAACTAAAATGAGCCCCAGGTGAAAGTTAGGTTAGGTTAGGCTAGGTTAAAGAAGAAGAAGAAGTAGCTAGGTTAGGTTAAGGTTGTGCTAGAAGAGGTTAGGTTAAAGAAGTTAGGGTTAGGAAGAAAGAAGTTAAAGAAGAAAGAAGTTGTGGTGTTAGAAGAAAGAAGTTGTGCTGTGCTAGTTAGGAAAGAAGAAGAAAGAAGAAGAAGTTAGAAGAAGAAGAAGAAAGAAGAAGAAGAAGAAAGAAGTTATAAAGAAGTTAAAGAAGAAGAAGAAGAAGAAGAAAAGTTGTGTTAAAGAAAGAAGAAGAAAGAAGAAGAAGAAGAAGAAGAGTTAAAGAAGAAAGAAAGAAGAAGAAAAGAGTTGTGCTAGGTGTTGTGTTGTGTTAGAAGAAGAAGAAGAAGAAGAAGCAGGTGCTAGGTTAGAAAGAAGAGTTAGAAGAAGAAAGAAGAAGTTAGAAGAAGAAGAAGAAAGTTGTGAGTTGTGTTAAAGAAGGTTAGGTTAGTGCTAGTTAAGAAGAAGAAGAAGAAGAAGTTAGAAGAAGTTAAAGAAGAAGAAGAAGAAGAAGAAGAAGTGTGTTAAAGAAGCAGGTTGTGCTAAAGAAGAAGAAAGAAGAAAGAGTTGTGCTGAAGAAGAAGTTGTAAAGAAGCAGTTAAAGAAGAAATAAAGAAGAAAAGAAGAAAGAAAGAAAAGAAGAGTTGTGCAAAGAGTTAAGAAGAAGTTAAAGAAGAAAGAAGAAGAAGAAGAAGAAGAAGAAGAAGAAGTTGTGCTAGGTTGTGTAAGAAGAAGAGAAGAAGAAGAAAGAAGAAGAGAAGAAGAAAGAAAGAAGAAGAAGAGAAGAAGAAGAAGAAGGTGTAAAGAAAGAAGAAGTTAGAGTTAAGAAGAAGAAGAAAGAGTTAAGAAGTGTTGTGGTTGTGCTAGGTAAAGAAGAAGAAAGAAGAAGAAGAAAGAAAGAAGTTAGAAGAAGAAGAAGAAGAAAGAGGTTGTAAGAGTTGTGTTAAGAAGAAAGAAGTTAAAGAAAGAAGAAAGAAGAAGAAGAAGAAAGAAGAAGAAGAAGAAGAAGAAAGGTAAAGAAGAAGAAGTTGTGTTAGGTTAGTGCTGTGCTGTGCTAGTGTGCTAGGTTAAAGAAGGAAAGAAGAAGAAGAAGCAGTTGTGCTAGAAGAAGAAGAGTTGAAGAAGAAGAAGAAGAAAGGTTAAGAAGAAGTTAGGTTGTGCTAGGTTGTGAAAGAAGTAGTTAGAAGAGTTAAGAAGAAGAAGAAGAAGAAGAAGAAGTTAGGTTAGAAAGAAGAAGAAGAAGAAGAAGAAGTTGTGCTGTAGGTTAGTTGTGTTAGGTTAGAAGAAGAAAGAAGTTAGGCTGTGTTGTGTCTAAAGAAGCTAGGTTGAAGAAAGAAAGGTTAAAGAAGAAAGAAGAAGAAGAAAGAAGTTGTTAGAAGAAAGGTTAAGAAGAAGAAGAAGAAGAAGAAGAGTTGTGCTAGAAGAAGAAGAAGAAGAAAAGAAGAAGAGGTTAAGAAAGAAGAAGAAGAAAGAAAGAAGAAGAAGAAGCAGTTGTGCAGGTTGTGCTGTGTTAGTGCTAAGAAGAAGAAAGAAGAAAGAAGAAGGTAAGAAAGTGTTGTAAAGAAGAAGAAGAAGTTAAAGAAGAAAGAAGAAGAAGAAGAAAGAAGAGTTAGTTAAAGAAAGAAGAAGAAGAAGAAGAAGAAGAAGAAGAAGAAGAAGAAGAAGTTAAAGAAAGAAGAAGAAGAAAGAAGAAGAAGTTGTGTTAAGAAGAAGAAGAAGAGAAAAAAGAGTTAGTGAAAGAAGAAGAAGAAGTTGTGTTGAAGAAAGAAAGAAGAAGTTAAGAAAGAAGAAAGTTGTGCTAAGAAAGAAGAAGAGTTGTGCTAGAAAGAAGAAGAAGAAGAAGAAAGAAGAAGAAAGAAGTTGTGTTGTGAGTTAAAGAAGAAGAAGAAGAAGAAGAAGTAGGTTGTGAGGTTAAGAAAGAAGAGGTTAGGCTGTGAGGTAAAGAAGAAGAAGAAGTTAAAGAAGTTAGGTTAAAGAAGAAGAAATAAAAGAAGAAGAAAGAAGAAGAAGAAGAAGAAGAAAGAAGAGAAGAAAGCAGTTGTGCTAGGTTAAAGAAGCTAGAAGAAGTTAAAGAAGAAGAAGAAGAGAAAGGTTAGTTAGAAGTAGTTGTGGTTAAGAAGAAGAAGAAGAAGAAAGAAGAAGTTGTGTTAGTGTTAGAAGGTTAAAGAAGAAGAAAGAAGAAGAAGAAGAAGAAGAAAGAAGAAGAAGAAGAAAGAAGAAGAAGAGTAGGTTAAAGAAGAAGAAGAAGAAAGAAAGAGTTGTGCAAGAAGAGGCCAGTTGTGCTAGAAGAAGAAGAAGAAAGTGTGGTTGTGAAGAAGAAGAAGCAGTTGTGCTAAGTTGTGTTAAGAAGAAGAAGAAAGAAGAAAGAAAGTTGTGTTGTGCTAGGTTAAGAAGAAAGAAGAAAGAAGAAGAAAGAAGAAGAGTTAGGTTAGAAGAAGAAGAAGAAGAAGAAGAAGAAGAAGTTGTGTTAAAGAAAGAAAGTGTTGTGGAAGCTAGGCTAAAGAAGAAGAAAGAAGAAGCAGTTAAGTTGTGCTGTGCTGAAAGTGTGCTGAAGAAGAAGTTGTGTTGTGTTGTGCTAGGTTGTGTTGTGCTAGGTTAAGAAAGAAGAAGAAGAAAGAAGAAGAAGTTGTGCTAGTTAGAAGAAGTTAAAGAAGAAGAAAAGAAGAAGAAGAAGTTAAAGAAGAAGAAGAGTTAGTTAGGTTAAAGAAGAAGTTAAAGAAGAAGAAGAAGAAGAAGAAGAAGAAAAGAAGAAGAAGAAGAAGGTTAGTTAAGAAGAAGAGGTTGTGCCAGAGAGAGAGAAGAGAGAAAGAAGTTGTGGTTGTGCTGTGCCAGGCCAGGTTGTGGCCAGTTGTGCTAGAAGTTGAAAGAAGAAGAAAGAAAGAAGAAGAAGAAGAAGAAGAAAGAAGAAGAAGGTTAAAGAAGAAGAAGTTAAAGAAGAAGAAGAAAGAAGAAGAAGTAAGAAGAAGTTGTTAAGAAGAAGAAGAAGAAGAAGAAGAAGAAGTTAAAGAAGAAGAAGAAAGAAGCAGTTGTGCTGTGCTAGGCTGTAGAAGAAGAAGAGTTGTGCTGTAGTTGTGAAAGAAGAAGAAGTGTAAAGTTAAAGAAAGAAGAAGAAGTTGTGTTGTGAGGTTAAGAAGTTGTTAGAAGAAGAAGAAAGTTAAAAGAAGAAGAAGAAAGAAGAAAGAAGAGGTTAGAAAGAAGAAGAAAGAAGAAGAAGAAGAAGAAGAAGAAGAAGAAGAAGAAGAAGAAGAAGAAGAAGTTAAAGAAGAAGAAGAAGAAGAGAGTTGTGCTGTGCTGTGAGTTGTGCTGAAGAAGAGTTGTGCTTAAAGAAGAAGAAAAGTTAGGAAGAAGAAAGAAGAAGAAAGAAGTTAAAGAAGAAGAAGTTAGGTTGTGCTAGAAAGTTGAAGAAGAAAGAAGAAGAAGAAAGAAGTTAGAAGAAGAGGTTGTGTGTGCTGTAGAGGCTAGGTTAGGAAAGAAGAAGAAGAAGAAAGTTGTGCTAGGCCAGGTTGTGGTGTAAGAAGAAGAGAAAGAAGCAGTTGTGCTAGCTAGTTGAAGAAGTTAAGAAGTTAAGAAGAGTTAAAGAAGAAGAAGAAGAAAGTTAAAGAAGAAGTTGTGTTAAAGAAGAAAGAAGAAGAAAGAAGAAGAAGAAAGAAGAAGAAGAAGAAGTAAAGAAGAGAGGTTAGAAAGAAAGAAGAAGAAGAGGTTAGGTTAAAGAAGAAAGAAAGAAGAAGAAGAAAGAAGAAGAAGAAGAGAAGAAGAAGAAGAAGAAGAAGTTAAAGAAGAAGAAGAAGAAAGAAGAAGAAAGCAGTTGTGTTGTGCTGTGTGTGTTAAAGAGTTGTGCTGAGTTGTGTTGAAGAGTTGTGAGAAAGAAGAAGAAGAAGAGTGTGTGTGTGTGTAAAGAAGAGAAAGAAGAAGAAAGAAGAAGAAGAAGAAGAAGAAAGAAGAAGAAAGAAGAAGAAAGTTAAAGAAGAAGAAAGAAGAAGTTGTGCTAGAAGAAGAAGAAGAAGAAGAAGAAGAAAGAAGAAGAAGAGTTGTGCTAGGTTGTGCTGAAGAAAGAAGAAGCAGTTGTGTGCTGTGCCAGTGTTGTGTTGTGTTGAAGAAAGAGTTGTGCTAGGTTGTGCTAGAAGAAGAAGAAAGTAGTTGAGAAGAAAGAAGAAGAAGAATAAAGAAGTTAAGAAGAGTTAAAGAAGAAGAAGAAGAAGAAGAAGAAGAAGTTGTGAAGTTAAAGAAGAAGAAAGAAGAAGAAGAAGTAGGTTAGGTAAGAAGTAAAGAAGAAGAAGAAGAAGAAGAAAGAAGAAGAAGAAGAAGTTAAAGAAGAAGAAGAAGAAGAAGAAGAAAGAAGAAGAAAGAAGAAGTTGTGTTGTGCTAAGAGTTGTGCTGTGAGTTGTGCTGTGCAAGAAAGGCTGTGAAGAAGAAAGAAAGAAGAAAGAAGAAGCAAAGAAGAGTTGTGTAAAGAAGAAGAAGTTAGAAGAAAGAAGAAGTTAAGAAAGAAGAAGAAGAAGAAGAAGAAAGAAGAAGTTAGGCTAGAGGTTAAAGAAGAAGAAGTAGGTTAGGTTAGAAGAAGAAGAAGAAGAAGTTAGAGGTTAGAAGAAGAAGAGGTTAGAAAGAAGAAGAAGCTAGGCTAAGAAGAAGAAGAAGAAGAAGAAGAAGAAGAAGAAGAAGAAGAAGAAGAAGAAGAAGTTAGGTTAAAGAAGAAGAAGAGAGGCTGTGCTGTGTTGTGCTGTGCTAGTTGTGCAGGTTGTGCTGTGAAAGAAGAGAGTTGTGCTGTGCTAGGCAAAGAAGAAGAAAGAAGTTGTGAGTTGTGAAAGTTGTGCTGTTGTGCTGTAGGCTGTGTTGTGCTAGAGTTAGAAGAAGAAGAAGAAGAAGAAGAAGAAGAAGAAGAAGAAGAAAGGTTAAGAAGAAGAAGAAGAAGAAGAAGAAGAAGAAGAAGAAGAAGAAGAAGAAGAAGAAGAAGAAGAAGAAAAAGAAGAAGAAGAAGAAGCAGTTGTTGTGCTGTGCTGTGCTGTGCTGTGCCAGTTGTGCTGTAGGCTAGAGAAGAAAGAAGAAGAAGCAGAAGAAGAAGAAGAGAAAGAAGAAGAAGAAGTTAAGAAGTGGTTGTGCTAAGTTAAAGAAGAAGAAGAAGAAAGAAGAAAAGAAGAAGAAGAAGAAGAAGAAGAGAAAGAAGAAGAAGAAGAAGAAGAAGTTGTAAAGAAGAAGTTAGGCCAGGTTGTGCTAGAGAAGAAGAAGAGTTGTGTTGTGCTAGGCTGTGCTGAAGAAGAAGAAGAAGAAGAGAAAGTTGTGTTGTGTTGAAGAAAGAAGAAGAAGAAGAAAAGGCTAGGCTAGGTTAAAGAAGAAGAAAGAAGAAGAAGAAGAGAAGAAGAAGAAAGAAGAAGAAGAAGTTAAAGAAGAAGAAGAAGAAGAAGAAGAAGAAAGAAGAAGAAGAAGAAGAAGAAGAAGAAGTAGGTTAGAGAAGAAGAAGAAGAAGAAGAAGAAAGAAGAAGAAGAAAGGTTAGGCTAGAAAGCAGTTGTAAAGAAGAAGAAAGAAGAAGAAGTTAAAGAAAGAAGAAGAAGAAAGAAGAAGAAGAAAGAAGAAGAAGAAGAAGAAGAAGTTAGGAAAGAAGAAGAAGAAGAAAGAAGAAGAAGAAGAAGAAGAAGAAGAAGAAGAAGCAGGTTAAAGAAAGAAGAAGAAGAAGAAAAAGAAGAAAGAAGTTAAAGAAAAGAAGAAGAAGAAGAAGAAGAAGAAGCA
>CM040932.1:9086313-9133813 GCA_023029165.1 Gobiocypris rarus | reverse complement strand
ACCACTTCCAATCGACTGGGCGTGGCCCAATTAGTATAGAGGCGAAGTCCCCACCCATCTATGACCCACGGGGCGGAGCTATAGAGATGAGCCCCTGTTGAGCCCCCATAACTCGAAAAGGGAGGGGCTAGAGACATGGGACCACGCCCAATCGACTGGGCGTGGCCCAATTAGTATAGAAGTCTCCGCCCCTAGGACCTAAGGGGGCGGAGCATGGGGCTCAACTCAGGGGCTCAACTTCGCAAATATCCCTATTACCTAACCCCTAACCTAACCCTAACCTAACCTAACCCTAACCCTAACCTAACCCTAACCCTAACCCTAACCCACCCTAACCCTAACCCTAACCTAACCCTAACCCTAACCCTAACCCTAACCCTAACCCTAACCCTAACCCTAACCCTAACCCTAACCCTAACCCTAACCCTAACCCTAACTCAACCCTACCCTAACCCTCGAAACCTCGAAACTCAACCCTACCCTAACCCTCGAAACCTCGAAACTCAACCCTACCCTAACCCTCGAAACCTCGAAACTCAACCCTAGAAATAGCCCTGAAAACAGCAAAACTCAAGTCCAACCCACCCAAATCATAAGTCCCACCCACCCAAATCATTAGTCCCACCCACCTAAGACCCACCCAAGTCAAACACAAGTCCCACCCACCCAAGTCCCACCCAAGTCCCACCCAACTCAAACACAAGTCACACCCACCCAAGTCCCACCCAAGTCCCACCTAACTCAAACACAAGTCACACCCACCCAAGTCAAACACAAGTCCCACCCACCCAAGTCCCACCCAAGTCAAACACAAGTCACACCCACCCAAGTCCCACCCACCGACCCACCCACCCAAGTCATATATAGGAGGTGCAATACCATATCTCGGCGCCTGGTGGCGCTAGAGGTCCCAAACCACTTCCAATCGACTGGGCGTCGCCCAATTAGTATAGAGGCGAAGTCCCCACCCATCTATGACCCACGGGGGCGGAGCTATAGAGATGAGCCCCCTGTTGAGCCCCCCCCCATAACTCGAAAAGGGAGGGGCTAGAGACATGGGACCACGCCCAATCGACTGGGCGTGGCCCAATTAGTATATAAGTCTCCGCCCCTAGGACCTAAGGGGGCGGAGTTACGGGGGGGGGCTCAACTCAGGGGGGGCTCAACTTCGCAAATATCCCTATTACCTAACCCTAACCCTAACCCTAACCCTAACCCTAACCCTAACCCTAACCCTAACCCTAACCCTAACCCTAACCCTAACCCTAACCCTAACCCTAACCCTAACCCTAACTCAACCCTACCCTAACCCTCAAAACCTCAAACTCAACCCTACCCTAACCCTCGAAACCTCGAAACTCAACCCTACCCTAACCCTCGAAACCTCGAAACTCAACCCTAGAAATAGCCCTGAAAACAGCAAAACTCAAGTCCAACCCACCCAAATCATAAGTCCCACCCACCCAAATCATTTGTCCCACCCACCTAAGACCCACCCAAGTCAAACACAAGTCCCACCCACCCAAGTCCCACCCAAGTCCCACCCAACTCAAACACAAGTCACACCCACCCAAGTCCCACCCAAGTCCCACCTAACTCAAACACAAGTCACACCCACCCAAGTCAAACACAAGTCCCACCCACCCAAGTCCCACCCAAGTCAAACACAAGTCACACCCACCCAAGTCCCACCCACGACCCACCCACCCAAGTCATATAGGAGGTGCAATACCATATCTCGGCGCCTGGTGGCGCTAGAGGTCCCAAACCACTTCCAATCGACTGGGCGTCGCCCAATTAGTATAGAGGCGAAGTCCCCACCCATCTATGACCCACGGGGCGGAGCTATAGAGATGAGCTGTTGAGCCCCATAACTCGAAAAGGAGGGGCTAGAGACATGGGACCACGCCCAATCGACTGGGCGTGGCCCAATAGTATATGGGGAAGTCTCCGCCCCTAGGACCTAAGGGGGCGGAGTTACGAGGGCTCAACTCAGGGGGCTCAACCCGCAAATATCCCTATTACCTAACCCTAACCCTAACCCTAACCCTAACCCTAACCCTAACCTAACCCTAACCTAACCCTAACCCTAACCCTAACCCTAACCCTAACCCTAACCCTAACCCTAACCCTAACCCTACCCTCTGGACTCTACCCCTCTGGACTCTACCCTCTGGACTCTACCCTCTGGACTCTACCCTCTGGACTCTACCCCTCTGGACTCTACCCTCTGGACTCTACCCTCTGGACTCTACCCTCTGGACTCTACCCTCTGGACTCTACCCCTCTGGACTCTACCCTCTGGACTCTACCCCTCTGGACTCTACCCCTCTGGACTTCTGGACTCTACCCTCTGACTCTACCCTCTGACTCTACCCTCTGGACTCTACCCCTCTGGACTCTACCCCTCTGGACTCTACCCTCTGGACTCTACCCTCTGGACTCTACCCTCTGGACTCTACCCCTCTGGACTCTACCCTCTGGACTCTACCCTCTGGACTCTACCCTCTGGACTCTACCCTCTGGACTCTACCCCTCTGGACTCTACCCCTCTGGACTCTACCCTCTGGACTCTACCCCTCTGGACTCTACCCTCTGGACTCTACCCTCTGGACTCTACCCTCTGGACTCTACCCTCTGGACTCTACCCCTCTGGACTCTACCCCTCTGGACTCTACCCCTCTGGACTCTACCCTCTGGACTCTACCCTCTGGACTCTACCCTCTGACTCTACCCTCTGACTCTACCCTCTGGACTCTACCCCTCTGGACTCTACCCTCTGGACTCTACCCCTCTGGACTCTACCCTCTGGACTCTACCCTCTGGACTCTACCCCTCTGGACTCTACCCCTCTGGACTCTACCCTCTGGACTCTACCCTCTGGACTCTACCCTCTGGACTCTACCCTCTGACTCTACCCTCTGGACTCTACCCCTCTGGACTCTACCCCTCTGGACTCTACCCCTCTGGACTCTACCCCTCTGGACTCTACCCTCTGACTCTACCCTCTGGACTCTACCCTCTGGACTACAAATTGGTTAGACCTTACACATGCATACAATTAACAGCATTTAAAAAACTTTAATTGTATGCATGTGTTAGGTCTAACAGCATTTAAAAAACACATCCACACATTCCAACACACTCCATTGACACATGAGGGACAACAGAGTGTGTTGGAATCAGAGTGCAAGAAGCCAGAGGACTGATAACCTAGTCCTTGGTAAGACAGCGCTAAATGTGTGAAGGGACAAAGCACCGAAGTCCACAATCCAACAACTAATCAAGGCCGAGCCAGAGTGACAAAGGCACCCAGAGGAACTCTAAGGATGGTGCCAGATGGATAAGACCAGCCAAAGTGGAATGATGAGCTTACCAGCTGGATCCTCCTTCCAATGCGGAGCTGGAGACATGGAACAGAGGCAGATCCACACAGCAGAGTGGAGATCGAGTCAAGATGCTGAAAGGAACCAGCAAAGGTGGGGACAAAAGACTGGCTGTCTTTGGTAAAGGAAGTGGGAGAAGGTGGCTGGTTAGAAATCACTGATGACTTGAAGCTGGGCATAAACCAATGGCAAAGCAGGAGACTGGGATCAGGGTGGGACCAGCAGTGACTGGAGACAGAAAGGTAGTTCCTCTTCAAATATTCCAAGAGGCCAGATATTGCTCACCATCAAAAAGGTACATGTGGGTAGGGCTTCCCTCCATGCCCTCACCCTCCACTAGCATGGACAAGATGGTGAGGGTTAGGAAATAAAGGCAAAGAGTAAAAGGAAATAAATGGGAAATAAGGGCACAGATGAAGACAGGGGTACATATAAAAATGGAAAGGGACATAGGTTTAGGTGTAGTCACTGTCATAAAGGGAACACATTTAAAAAGGGAGCATAACTACAAAGGAACAAAAACAGCATAGGCTTGAATTAAAGGGGCACAAATATTTATTTTGCAGACAGGTTTAATAGTATATTACAACGCATATCCCCACATTAACTAGAAAAGCAGTTTGAGTCTCAAACACAAGCACAACTGAAACGCAGAGAATATTTGTAAACCCTGAAAAATGCTTGAGTGCATTTAACAAGCAGTTCAAGGATTCATCCATGTTCAAGCATCATAAACCTGCAAAAGCATGAGGGCAATAAAATAAACTCCTAGAACATTAGCCCCTTCACACATACAGCCTTACTGGTAAATTACCAGTAATAGATCAGGTCTTAACTGGACCTTTTCAAAATACTGGTAAATTGTCAAAACCAATTTACCGGTATTTTTTGAAAAGGTCCAGTTCACACACGCTCCGTTTGGGAAGTTGTAACAGTACCAGTAATGTGCTCTTTGTGAACATGAAATTAAGATTACAGATCATCCTCCGTGCTGGTGGGCGTTCTGGCGCAACATGGCTACGGTCGCATCATCCAGGTGAATGCTGCACATTGGTGGCGGTTGAGGACTTACACGCATCTCGTGCTTTTAAGAGCAAACTTTCGTTCTGCTTGATCATCCTTTTGATGTGTGAGTGAGAAGCATAATGGATGGTCAAATTGAACAGACAGGGAAACTAAAGCATTACATTCTCCTCATCATGAGGGCGGATAAGACAATGGTGCAGCGTTAAGAAAATTTCCAATGACATCTGTACCGGTATTTTGCTGTTGATGTGTGAATGGCCTCACCAGTAAAAAAAAAAAAAGTCGTTGCTTGTGAAAAAAAAAAAGCATGCTGATTTACTGGTAAAGTCATTCTGGTAATGTTATGGTAAATTACCGGTGTTGCTGTGTGAAAGGGGCTATTAAAATGTTCAGAATGAGAGCATAAAACATGCAGAAACTCCAATAGAAAGGACCATAAAAAGACAGACATCATAGTGTTCATTAATCCAAAAGAGTATAAAAAAAAAGGTATAATCCTAAATTACAAAATATACAATATGCATAAAGACTAAGAACACAAGAGTATAAATGTAACAGTTTAAATGAAAAGGCAAAAATCATGACAAGCTTTAAAAAAAAAAAAAAAAAGTGCATACAATAGGGCACAATGGCATAAATACAAAAAGTAAAAAGGATCACAAACATAAGATAGTTGCATAAATGTATAGAAAAAGAGTTCCATTACAAAAGAGAAATTAAACCACTTTGAAACTACTTTGAGAAGCACCACAACCATCCCTGAAGCTTTAGTACACACATTGATAAATACATCTCTGCTGCCCAATTCTTCTTGAGTGCAGGGCACCCCTAATATTTGAGCTGAAGTGGCTTTGAATATGCACCCGCAGGTGAACTATTATAACAGCACAACAGGGTATAGTCAAATACCTGACACTGGGTGACCAGAGTCTACATTGAAAGATAGCCAAACTCTACACCATAATGTTGTTGGGGAACATTGCTCAACCAGTTATATAAAAAAAGGGAGTTATTCACATTTCCAGAAGGTCTAAGCAAATAAATGAAGAACCCAATTAACATGACTGGCCATTTTAAGTCAAGGAATAAAGATATTCAAACAGGCCAAGAAAACGGTCAGGCACAGATACAAATGGGTGAAAAACAAAAGCAGAAATAAAAGAGCACACCAATACAAAAAGGCAGTCAGAGAGAAAGAAAGTGCACAAAAAGGGCATTACAGCATAAGGACATAAATGCACAAAGACATAAAAAGCACAAAATACAGCCAAGATGAGTACTTTAAAGTAGTACAAATAGGAAGGGGCATTAAAATAAAGTCAATGGAGACAGGATCATGTATAAAATAAAGTTAATAAAAAAAAAAAAGTGTATGTTAATAAATGCAAGGATTGTTAATAAAAGGACATGGAATCAATTACAAACAGGGGTAAAAAAAAAAAAAAAGATTATGGAGAAATACTAAACGAATATTAGCAGACAAAAAGGGCCATAAACATGCAAAAGAACCAAAAAGAAATACAGAAAATACAAAAACAAAAAAAGACAAACAAGTCTTAAAATGAATACCAGAGGTGAATACAAATACAAAAGCAACCCTTTCATGGGGATGTACAAACATGCCATGTTCCTTCTCATGCAGTCACTGATATTTTTAACTTTTAAAGCTGTATAGGTACAGGCTCCCACTCAGATACGTCTGATCAAGTGTATTGAGGTAGAGGGTGCGGTTCTGAATGCCCATGTCATGGCCTTAAGTCATTCTGTTAATAACTGAGCCAGTCAAATAATATCAGGTGTGACAGAGGTGATTTTGGTAGATTGTACAACAGACACTTCTACGTTCAAGGATCATCTTCAGTGTTTTAGTGGCACTAGCTGGAAGGCCAGCCATTAAGAAACTTCACAGATGTAATGCAGAGGGGAAGGCCACAATTGCATGAAGGGGGATGATAACGAGAAGGGGCCTAACTAAAAGCTAAATACAAAATCATGATACAAAAAGCACTGAAAATAAAAATGATAGCCATAAGCACAAATGTATCAAATACAAAAATGGACAAAGTCTGAAACACAGAAATGACAAAAAAAAAAAACACGTTTACACAGACAGAGAAAGAGAACACTAAAATACAAAAGGGCACACGGTCATAAATACAAAAAGGTGCAAAGGATCACAAACATGACTAAACTTGAAAAAGTTGCATAAATGTATAGAAACAAGGAAACAAGCTTCATTACGAAGGGAAATTAAGCCACTTTTAAACTATTTTGAGAAGCACCATGCAACTAACATTGACTGTCAAACAAATGGGACAAAGGCATAAATACGAGGAGTATAAAAGAGGGGAGAAAAGGTATGGAAGTATTACAAGGTTGGATAAATGCAAAGATTGCTGTAAGTTTGCCTGTTAGGGTTCTTTTGTGCTCATCTGCAAATTACAAGAGTATACATCAACTAACAAGAACAGAAACTATCTCAGAACTCTAAAGGACTCAGAAAATCTCTTAAATGAATGCGTCAGTGATTAACCATCCCTACATGCCTTCTATAATGGATCCGACAAGAACGGCACAACAAACGCAAGTTCAAAAAAAGTACGCCATCACTATTTCCTTGTTACAGATCGTTTGAGATGTACGGATTAGGTGTACGTGTCTAAACAAAATGAGAGATCACTGGTCACGTATGTAATGGTTAATGTACAGTCAGATGTTATGGTCTCAATCGCTTGTCAATAAATCAAACCAGTGACTGAACGTCAACTTCAATTTCTCTTAGTATGAAAATTTTATAAACTGAGAGTTATATTATATATCATGATCAACGCTGCCTTTACAAATCACTGGATCTGTCGATCAAACAGCGCGAGTTTATCAGAAATCGAGTTGCAATAAGATCACTGCATTCACATACTCAACATGTCAATTTTCAATCCGTTTATCAAAAGACAGCTCTCCACATTTCCAGAGTTCAAAGTGCAAATGAGAGCAGAAGAGCTGAATCATGGAGGCTTACCTCGGTGAGTGTTGAAGCTGTTAGTGAGAAGACAGAGGAACCGGACAACAGCAGGACAAACTTCAGCTGCACAACACACCTGGAAGACATGGTACATGAAGTTGAGGTTAACAAGAGGAAACTGAAAATGCAGAAGAATAGATCTCCAATTATTTGAGAAGGAAACCTGCCTCTGAAGTGTCCTCTGGTCAAATCCTGGCATCATTCAGAGAGGAGCGGAGTGTCTACATCTGGAATAAAGTCTGTATTGAAACGCTGGAATATCCCGATAACTGTAAACAGAAAATGAAAGCTGTGTGTGAGGTGGAGGGAAGAGGGGCCACAGAGGAGAAAAATTGAAGTAGATAAGTAAAATAAATGAAATGCTTTGTGCAGCTGTGATCAGTGAACTTGTGAAGAGTGAGGGTCTATCAGCACAAGTTAGGACTCAAGTCATTGTGCCATTAATGGTGAAGCCCTCCTTGTTTTATTGCAGAAGTTAAGACTTCTAAAGGAAAAAGCAACATGTGAAAGTGAAGATTTAAACAAAAAGGTAAATGCATAAGGGACAACAAAAGGGTAGAAATTAAACTGCAAAAAGGTTAATGTCAACATATTCAAAAGGGCATAACTACAGAGAGGCACAGATTAAATACAAAGAGGAACATGAGGCATAGGCTTAATTTAAAGGGTTACCTGAGCAAAGATTAACAGCAACTTAAAGCACTCAGACACTAACATTAAAATATTGAAAAGACAGAATTTCAAAAGCAAATTTCCGGCTGACGGAGAGTGGAAGCTTTAGCAGAAATTCAGATTACTGTACTGGAATATCTTCTCTTTTGCAGGCTGGATGAAGACAACCACCCACATTCAGATTAGTATGACTGCATCCCCAGTGTCTGAAGCAATACCTGTGACCAACAGAAATGAGAATACACCATTAGAAGGAGGTCAGGGCTGAGGTTGAGAAACTAACAGGCAAGCACTTTAAAAAGCAAATTACAATGGATAAATTCTTATTGGTTGCAATATAGGCAAATTAACAACCGGACATTAACAAGCAGTCAGTGACGCGCTGAGCATCATCCCTACAGTGTGTACCCTAAGTTTGGGACGCCCTATCTATCTGACGTCTGTACTTGATTGAATTTCATATTCCTAAACATGTCCCGCAAACACCACAAGACAGATCAAACACATGCAGTAACACTTACAATAAAGGTTATCAGGATCTCACGGATACAAAATTATCAGTTTAAGTTAGTTGATTGTCAAAGCTCTTTAAACACACATTGGACATATTAGGAACGCAGGTGTTTAAACGGCACATGACACATTGCAAATGGATGGATAGTTTGGATCTGAAGGGATCATATGAGTCATCAGACCTCAGTTTCTTACCAGAACTTCTAGAGACCACATTACATCCTAGACCTTATAGAGAAGACAGAAGAGTTTAAAAGATACAATTCATTACATTTTCCAAAATCTGAAATCTACAAAAGAGGTTACAAGTTGAAAAAGAAAGAAAAAGGCTAAAAGAGACCGTAAAACATCATACTAGGGCTGAGACAATTTAAAAGGAATTAAAACAACAAAAAGGAATGCACTTAATGAACACAGAAAATGCTGAAACATTGTTACAATTAAATCTCATTCCTCATGACCTATTTATGAGAGCAATACACAAGGGGTATTCATATATACTCAAATTCAGTTTGCACAGTTAGGAGGAAAGCATTGGGCAGGATGCTGAACATTTAGGGGACACGTGGCTTTAGTTTAAAATCGCACAGCAATGCCTTCCAAACACTGTGTTCAGTCTGTATCCACGGTTTAAACCGGTCTCAAGCAACTCTTCAGAACTTCACCTACAGAGGTTACATTAATCAGAACTTCACCTACAGAGGTTACATTACATCAGTGAACGAGTCCTGTGCAAACTCAAAGAAATATTCAAAACAAAAGTTCCCTAAATTAGATGTTTGAATGTTAAATAAATAGTTTAATGGATTAATTGAGCGTTATTGACGCACAAATCCAGAATATCACTAAGTTTACTTTTAAAGCGAAATGAACGCCTGTTAACCCGTCGGTACACAGAATAGTCTCATTAGAAATGCAGTTTAAATTCAACTCTGAAGGAACTCTGAAGAGCTATGGAATGAACACAAGCTTTTTGTTGAATATAGTTTGTGTTACTCACCCATTTCCAGTGACAATGAAGCATCTGAAGAGGCGATTCTGTTACTCCTCAGATCACTGGAGAATAAAAACAGCCTCAAGTTCACTCAGAACATGGCAGTAACAGGGGAATATACACCAATGATGAAGACCAAAGAAGTGCAAAAATAAACATATACAAAGTGCCAAAATGGACCCTTTCCATCTTTAACCTTCCCTTCAGTCTTTTGACGGCTCTTTACATCCTTGTCTCTCTGCTCCAGTCTAACAAAAGAACTCCTCATCACATCCAAACACAATATGACACTTCCACTGAAAATATAAATACACAACCAGACAATGTGCTGTACATTTCTACAATAATAAATAAGAACAAGGGAAAACAAACAACATTAAAACATTTCCCACTATCATTAATTCCAAACCTGAGCAGATTCCTGACTCTCTTCCAGGACAGACGGACAATCATGTGCAAGCTCAGTTTGTGGCCATTTATACTCGTGGGTTCAACCATTGACAGGAATGCACACAAACACGAATTAAAGTCACCGAACAACCAAAATCTCTATATGATAAGCTTTCTGTACATGCACTAATTTACAAATTATTATTTAACAGCCATGTATATATATATATATTTTCTCATTGAAAAACTGTTCATTTCTTTTTTTAAACATTCCCCTTTATCTTCTACATTTGGTTTCTCCCACCTCCCATGATGCAAATAAAAGTTCATTTCAGAAGCTGTTATGGTTCCTTTGGATCAATCATTTTTTTAAATTGGTAAACACAGGATTGTGCAGAAACCGTGGATTTCCAGAAACCGTTGAACATGTTCTTTTCAAATGTGCTGGTTTAAATGAGGGATGTGCCAAACGAAGCTTCTGAAGCAGTGAAGCTTTTACATCAAACTGTGTTGGTGCTTCGAAGCTTTTGACACAGTGCGCCTGACAGAGCGCCTGACATCAAAGCACATTTAAAAGTGCTGGCTAATGCTAATCGTAAATTCTCTAAGATTGTTGTTCACGTCGCCACTAATGATGTTCGACTTCGCCAGTCGGAGATCACCAAAATTAACATTAAAGAGGTGTGTGAACTCCTAGTACGATGGCAGGTTCAGTTTTTTGTTCTGGTCCGCTCCCGTTAAAAGGAGTGATGAGATAGTTAGCAGATTATCATCACTCAATGGCGGGTTGTCTAAGTGGTGTCCGCAAAATAACATAGGGTTCATAGACAGTTGGAAAAGCTTTTGGGGCAGACCTGGCCTGTTAAAACATGACGGCATCCATCCTTCTTGGAGTGGTGCCGCCTTCTCTCTAGTAATTTGACTAACTAGGGCCCAGGTCAGGAAGCAGACGGACTGGCTTACCCGACGCCTGCTAGCTGCCTCCGTTACAGAAGTCAGGTAAATCCCAACACATAGACACTCTTTTGCCTAGATATTATCACATAGAGACTGTGTCTGTTCCAAATTAGTAATTACAAAAAACATCAAAACCATTCAACGGTAATAATTTAATTGATGTCCAACAAATAAACAATATATATAATACGGATAATCAAATGATAAAGCTTGGGTTGCTGAATATTCGATCCCTTTCCCCAAAAGCGCTCATTGTTAATGATAGCATTACAGATAATAATCTAGATGTGCTGTGTTTGACAGAAACCTGGCTAAAACCTGATGACTACATTACTTTAAATGAGTCCACCCCACAAGATTATTGTTATAAATACGAGCCAAGGCCTGAAAGGTAAAGGGGAGGGGTTGCTGTAATTTATAATAATATCTTCAGTATTAGTTTCAAATATAATTCCTTTGAAGTTTTGGTGCTTTATGTAACGTTATGTAGTGCAAATGATAAATCCGTGTAACATTTGTGTTATCTACTGTATATAGGCCACCAGGGCACAATACAGACTTTATCAAAAATTTGCTGATTTTCTATCAGAGCTAGTTCTGGCCGTAGATACATTACTAATTGTTGGTGATTTTAATATCCATGTAGACAACGAAAAAGACACATTGGGATTGGCATTTAAATACATTCTAAACTCTATTAGAGTTAGGCAACACGTGTCAGGACCTACTCATCGCCATAATCATACTTTAAACCTAATATTGTCACATGGAATAAATGTTGATACTGTTGAAATTATGCAGCAGAGCGACGACATCTCAGATCATTATCTAGTATCATGTATACTTAATTTAGCTAAAGCTACAAAGCTGTCCGTTTTCAAAAATGGCAGGACTATCACCGCTGCGACTAAAGATTGCTTTTGAATAATCTTCCTCATCAGTATCATCTCCTCAGCATCACAGATAGCTTAGAGGAACTCGATGTTGCAACAGAAACTATTGACTCTCTCTTTTCCAGTACTTTAGACACAGTCGCTCCCTGCGCTTAAAGAAGATTAAAGAAAATAGTCCAATGCCGTGGTACAACGAGCACACCGGGCCCTTAAAACAGCAGCCAGAAAATGGAGCGCAGCTGGAAGAAAACAAAACTAGAGGTCTTTCATAATTCGTGGAAAGAACATATGATTGCATACAGAAAGGCGAAAAACTGCTAGATCGGCTTATTTCTCGACTCTCTTAGAAGAAAACAAACACAAACCTAGGTATTTATTCGATACAGTGGCTAAATTAACCAAGAATAAAGATTCAACTTCTGATGTTTGTAAACAGCACAGCAGTAATGACTTTATGAACTTCTTTACATGTAAGATTGACAATATTAGGAAGAAAATTATAACCATGCAGCCGTCTACTACAGTATCACATCAGACAGAGCATCGTAGTGTCACTGAGGAAATATTACACACATTCACTGCTATAGGAGAGGAACACACACACACACACACACACACACACACACACAAACACACACACACACACACACACACATTCACTGCTATAGGAGAGGCACATACACACACACACACACACACACACTCACACTCACACACACACACACACACACACACATTCACTGCTATAGGAGAGGAACAGACACACACACTGCTATAGGAGAGGAAGACACACACAAGACACACACACACACACACACAAACACACACACACACACACTGCTATAGGAGAGGAAGAATTGGCTAAACTCTTTAATTCATCTAAATCAACAACATGTATGCTTGACCCTTTACCGACTAGGCTTTTAAAAGAGATGCTACCAGAGGTCATGGATCCTCTTCTTAATATCATTAATTCATCTTTGTCATTAGGATATGTACGAAAACTTTTAAGTTGGCTATTATTAAACCACTCATTAAAAACGCAACTTGATCCTACAGAATTAATCAATTACAGGCCAATCTCAAATCTACCTTTCTTTCAAAAATACTTGAAAAGGCAGTGTCTTTACAATTATGTTCCTTTTAGAAAGAAATGGTATCTGTGAGGATTTTCAATCAGGATTTAGACCGTATCATAGTACTGAGACTGCTCTCATCAGAGTTACAAATGATTTACTCTTATCATCCGATCGTGGTTGTATCTCTTTGTTAGTGTTACTCGATCTTAGCGCTGCATTCGACACTATCGACCACAACATTCTTTTGAATAGACTAAAATTATGTGGGCATTAGTGGACCTGCATTGGCATGGTTTAAATCACACCTATCTGACCGTTATCAATTTGTAGCTGTAAATGAAGAGACATCACACCGATCACAAGTTCAGTATGGAGTACCACAGGGCTCAGTGCTAGGACCATTGCTCTTCACCCTGTACATGCTACCACTGGGAGATATTATTAGGAAGCATGGCGTTAGATTTCATTGTTATGCTGATGATACTCAGCTCTATATTTCTTCACACCCTGAAGAATCTAACCAATTCACAAGATTAACGGAATGTATAGATGATATAAAAAGTATAGGATCAGTAATTTCCTGCAACTTAATTCAGAAAAAACTGAATTTTTAATCATTGGACAAAAAGCTCCACAAGTAGTGCCCTAGAATACTGTCTAACCTCGATGGCTGCTCTGTCAAGTCCTCGCCAGTGAGGAACCTGAATGTGCTCTTTGATACCAATCTTTCGCTTTGAAAGCCATGTTTCTAGCATCTGTAAAACTGCATTCTACCTTCTTAAAAATATATCTAAATTACGGCACATGCTCTTTATGCAAAATGCTGAACAGTTAATACATGCGTTCATGAGCTCAAGGCTGGATTATTGTAATGCTCTACTGGGTGGTTGCCCTGCTCGCTTAATAAACAAAATCCAGCTGGTCAAAAACGCAGCAGCTCGAGTTCTTACTAGAACCAGGAAGTGTGATCACATTAGCCCGGTTCTGTCAACACTGCACTGGCTCCTATTAAACATTGCATACATATTAAAATCTTGCTTATTACTTACAAAGCACTAAATTGTTTATCTCCCCAGTACTTGAGTGAGCTCTTAACACATTATACTCCATCACGTCTACTGCGGTCTCTAAACTCTGACCAGCTGATAATACCTAGAATATCAAAATCAACTGCAGGCGCTCGATCCTTTTCCTATTTAGCACCTAAACTCTGGAACAGTCTTCCTAGCATTTTTCGGGAAGCAGACACACTCTGTCAGTTTAAATCTAGACTAAAAACACATCTCTTTTCTATGGCATACACATAAAACACTTTTTCGATTAAATGATTATTAGGCTGCATTATCAAGGTCAGCGGAACCGAACACTTCCCATAACACCCGATGTACTCGCATCATCAGAAGAATGGCATCTACGCTAATGTTAGTGTCTCTGTTTTATCCGAGGTCTACTGCAGTCAGTTGGATCCCGGCCGTATCCAGATCAGACGGTGGACCTGCACCCAGATGTGACCAACACATGACCCTGAAGTGTCTGCAGAGACCGTGTCATTTAGACTCCCCTTAAGCTGCCTCATCCACACGGCATCCTCAATAAACCTGTCTCCGGGATGACTCAGATTGTTTGAATAGTCCTAGTTAATAATTCTTTAAATCGATATGTCATCCTCAAAACAACCCGTCTCCAGCGTGTTGCCGCCGATCTTCGAATATTACACTTTAGTAATTGTTTAATCAATACGGCATCCTCAATAAAAACCTGTCTCCGGCGTAATGACTCTGATATCTAATGACCCCCGACTGAACCTGGTTTCTCCCAAGGTTTATTTTTCTCCATTAGGTCTCCTGATGGGGTTTGGGTTTCCTTGCCACTGTCGCATCTGGCTTGGCTTGCTCAGTTGGGGAAAAACTATTTTTCAAATATATTTCAAAATAAATCTAATTATTAAACTAAATTAACCATATAGACCAAATTACTGATCTAATTACTGATCTAAAGCCCACATTGTGACTGTATGATAGTCATATATTCTGTTGCATTATTATTCTGTTTAACACTGTGAAGCTGCTTTGAAACAATCTGCATTGTTAAAAGCGCTACATAAATAAAGTTGACTTGAAAGTTGACTTGATCTTTGATGCTGACACGCTCTTCTCCCCAGAGGGCTCTTTGGTGGCTTACTTGAAGGGTGCCAGTGCTTCAACGCTTTCAGAAATGATGTCAAAAGTGAAAGTGGCATGATGTCACTTGACAAACTAGCCAAAGCTGCACCAACAGGCTCTCTGAGGTCAATGAGTCTTTGCAGCATATCATGCGTGCTGTTCCATCTAGTGTCCACTGCCTGGATCAGCTTCAGGGGCTGCCTGCCCACCCTTTCTTGGGCAAGGATGAGGTTTTCAGTGGCCTTAGTGCTGCTCCTGAAAAAGGACACCACTCTCCTGGCTGTCTGCCAACACCTCATGATCTTCAACTGCCCTCTTAACAATGAGGTTGATGGTATGAGCAAAGCAAGGGAGATGGCGTAGTCCCAGCTTCTGAATTCCTGATACCATGTTGGCCGCATTGTCTGTCCCCATGGCAGCAACTGAACCAGTGAGCCCCCAGTCAGATATCTGATCTGAAAAAGCCTCTTTGATGTTATCAGCTGTATGTAATTTTGGGAACTTTGAAACTCCCAGCATCCCTGAGCCCAGTTCTGTGTTGCTCTCAGTGTAGTGGCATGTGACCCCCAGATAGGACTCCATAGTGAGGGATGTCCACATATCAGCTGTGAGGCAGACAGATGGGATGTTCAGCAGATGTGCCTAAACTTTTTCCTTCTCCTCTTTATATTTATCTCTGACCATTGTCTTAACAGTTTTCCGGGTTGGCAGAACCCAGGTGGGGTCCAACTTCTTTACAAATGCTTTAAATCCTCATCTTCCACGATGGAGAAAGGCTGCAAGTCCTTCACAATCATGTTGACAAGGGCCTCATCAAGTGTAATTCAAAGTAACAAAGTAAGTAATGCAAAGTAAGGCCATGCAGTGTTTAACCAAGCAAAAATATATATATTTGAATAAATGTGCATTGGCGATACAAAATCTGTACACCCTCAGATGATTACAATATAGTGTAGACTCAAATCAAAAGTGTTTGTTTTGAGTTGGCCTGAAATCCAACATAGCCTATGTATGTATGAATGTATGTATGAATGTATATATAAGTAAATAAGTAAATTAATAAATAAATGTACAGAGGTGGACAAAGGACCCACATTTCATTAACACAGGCTATTTGAGACATAAAGTTGGATTATAAAAATAACAATTATGTTACAATGTTACAATTATGTATTATAAATGTAATTGTGAAAGACATTAATAGAAATAGGCTTGCTTGACTTATTCATATGCTAAAATGGTTATTCTAGTAAATGGCTTTGAAACTTTGGCTATGCTTTTAGTGATTTGTTCATATTTGTGATACTCAGTGTTCTTATATTCCACCACATGAAGGTGTTGGAAACTCAGAAGTGAAGATCAAGAGAGCTTGTAAATAACATGTGACTCTTTATTGAGAGCATGTGCGTCGGTGGCTGTAGTCATCAAGTCTGACAAAAAGTATAATACATTGTAATTTATCCACATTTCAGGGGGAGGGATTTACACAGTTGAGGAGGAGACAATCTAAACAAAGGAATGCAAATGTTGTATAGGTAAAAGGACACACCCCAGACGTTTCAGTGTCACCAGTTCTAATCGAATCAGCATAACAGTGTAATTCAAATGCATAGATGCAAATCCAATCACTCTGACAGTATTGCTCATACATTCACATTATCATAGAGACAAAAGTACGACTGTGCCCTGAGCTTGTCATACCAAATGGTCAGGAGGTGAATAGAGACAAAAGACTAAATTCTCAAACACCTGGGCTGATTAACTTGATCTTGTTAGAATGCGGTCAATCTTTACCTCAAACTGTAAAACACTATGTACATAACGTTTTCAGTTTATATACTACTACACTGGAACCTTGATATAACAATTTATACATTTGTAATCCCACAAAGGCATGGAATATAATATGAAAAATTGAACTCCAAAAGGGTGACTTTTCTTGCATTTGAATTACTTTATCACTCTTTGTGGGCAGTACATAATATGTTTTGTCCCAAGGGAAATTTCTTTTCATTATTAGTAATAATTTGACCTTTTTCAGTTGGTGCAGACTGGTGCTCTGTTGTAGGGGTCTCGTTGGCCAGAGCATTTGGATGTTTGGAGCGTAGATGGCGAAGCATTGAGGATGTATTATTAGAATATGATAAAGTTTGATCACAAATCATGCATGACACTTTATTATGAGTGTCGAGACTGAAGAGTTCCCACACTTGAGAACCTGGTCTCTTGCGTGCATTGTCCAGATCATTAAACACAATGTCAAGTCAAGTCAGCTTTATTTATATAGCGCTTTTAACAATGCAGATTGTTTCAAAGCAGCTTCACAGGATTTAAAAATAATTCAACAGAATATATTTGATTATCATACAGTAACAATGTGGGCTTTAGATCAGTAATTAGATCAGTAATTTAGTCTATATGGTTAATTTAGTTTAATAATTAGATTTTATTTTGAAATATATTTGAAAAATAGTTTTTCCCCAACTGAGCAAGCCAAGCCAGAGGCGACAGTGGCAAGGTGTCACAAACTTGGCCTCTGTGGCTCCCTCCGATCGCCACCAGAGGGCTCCTCACCGAGTACTAATGTTGCTGGACTACATTTCCCATCATCCATTACCTGAGCTAATCACACACACACACACCTGTTTCCCATTACCCAGAGTATTTATGCCTCTGCACTCAAACACTCTTTGTGAAGTCTTGTTTTGCCCTGGCTGACACTACTGAGCGTTTACCCTGTTTATTGTTATTCCTGTGTTTTGACCTTGGACTGTTTTGCTATCCTGAAGAGTGTTTTCTGCCTGCCCTGTATTCTCCTGCCTGTCTCTGGATTCTCTGCCTTGTCTGCCGCCTGCCCCGACCCTTTGCCTGTCCCTGTTGATGATCTGCCTTTGCCTTGGACACTGTCTTTGCTGGTATCTGATCTTTGCCTGTATTACAACGACTGTTACTTTAATAAAGCTGCGTATGGATCCCACTGAGTCTCCCGCTTCGTCACAGAAGACTTCACCACACCAAGATCCAGTGGCTTTCTATCAGCTGTCCACAGAGATTTCTACCCAGGCCAGCGTGTTAGCAGTTCACCAACATCAACTTACCCGTCTCACTGCTGTGACAGAGGAGTTGGTGAAAGCCCTACAAGGCATGCGACTCGCCAACGCTGATGTAAGTCCGCCATTACCCACACCACCCCCAGCCACATCAATGCCCACCATAACAAACCCACGTCTAGCTTTCCCGGAGAAATATGATGGCTCACCGGCAAGATGCAAGGGGTTTTTACTGCAATGCTCCTGTTTATATCTCAGCAACCTGCTTTATACACCAATGATGAGAGTCACATTGCTTTTGTATGCTCTCTACTAACGGGTAAGGCACTAGAATGGGCAACTACAGTGTGGAATAACGGTCAGACCACCTTTTCTACACTAAATGAGTTCCTGCAGCCTTTCCGCGAGCTCTTGAACACACTGAGGAGGTAAAGAGGCTAGTGAATTGCTGTTGGCGCTTCGCCAAGGGAGACAAACGCGGCGGAATATGCGCTCACATTTCGCACTCTGGCAGCGCAAACGACATGGGTTGAGGACACGCTGAAACTGCTGTTTCGCAAGAGTTTGAACATGAATCTGCAGTCTGAACTGGCTTGTCGTGATGAGGGAAAACTTTGAACTGTTTCATTGATCTGGCAATTCATCTCGACAATTTAATTCGCTCACGACGTCATTTGAGAAATGCCTCGTTATCTTCTGTGCCCAGTCCATCCGCTACTGACTCGAACCCATGCAACTTGGTGCCACTCATCTGTCTAGTGAAGAGAGAGACAGACGCGTGTTCAGCACCATCTATGCCTTTATTGTGGTCAAACCCGGCCATCTGAGAGCGTCATGCCCGACAGACCCACAGGCAGAAATGGCACTGCGTGAGTTCCCCATCCACCTCTCTCAATTGAAATTCCAGCCAGTCTCAAAGTAAAGAATAAGCCTGTGAACGCTCGAGCCATGACAGACTCTGGGGCAGCCGGTAATTTCATGGATGTTGATTTCGCTAAAACACATCGTATTACACTAATCCCTTGTGATTCTGTCTTGTCAGTGGCAGCGCTAGACGGACGCCCTCTGGGGACAGGATGGATTCACTACACCACTGGTGACGTGTCCCTTCAAATTGGGACTTTGCAGACTGAACTCATCTGCTTCTTCATTATCAAGTCACCCCAGAACCCCATTATTCTCGGACTACCGTGGCTAAGGCTCCATAATCCCCAGATTTCATGGGCAGACAATCAAATTACTCATTGGTCCGACCATTGTCATCGTAACTGTATCCAGACCCTCGTCTGTTTAACTCACTCAGCCATTCACCTGCCACCAGCCAGCTACCAGACGAATACCAAGATCTCACCGAAGCTTTCAGTAAATCCAAGGCAGCTCAGCTACCTCCACATCGCCCTAGTGACTGTGCCATCGACCTCATCCCAGGTACAACTCCCACTAGGGTCGTATTTTCCCACTTTCCCAACTTGAGTCTGAAGCAATGAGAAATTACATCGAAGAGGAACTGGCCAAAGGATTCATTCAACCTTCCACGTCTCCCGCATCTGCTGGTTTCTTCTTTGTGAAAAAGAAGGATGGAAGTCTAAGACCTTGCATTGACTACCGAGGCCTCAACGAGATCACAGTAAAGTTTCGTTACCCACTGCCATTGGTACCCTCTGCTTTAGAACAACTTCGCACAGCCAAATACTTTACCAAATTAGACCTTTGATGTGCTTACAACTTGATCCGCATCCGAGAGGGAGATGAATGGAAGACCGCGTTCTCTACCACTACAGGGCACTATGAATACCGGGTCATGCCATTCGGGCTGGTCAATAGTCCTTCCATCTTCCAGGCCTTCATCAATGATGTCTTCCGGGATATGCTCAACAAGTGGGTCATCGTATACATTGACGATATCCTCATTTATTCAGACACCTACCTCGATCATGTTCGTCATGTCCGCTCTGTCCTCCAAAGACTCATTAACAATCAACTCTATGCCAAGGCTGAGAAATGTGAGTTTCACCAGACAGTCACTTCCTTCCTGGGTTACATAATCAGTCCTGAAGGGGTCGCTATGGATGACACCAAGGACACCACTGTCGCCTTTGGCTTGGCTTGCTCAGTTGGGGACACTCAAATTATGATCCAAGTTACTCAACTAAATATACAAATAGAATTTATTAATTTGGTCATATATAATTCTATAAACTATCCAAATTAAACTAGCCAAATCAAATTTTGTTGCAATGTTGTCCTGTTTAACACTGTGAAGCTGCTTTGAAACAATCGTCATTGTAAAAGCGCTATATAAATAAAGTTGATTGATTGAAGGTCCAAGCAGTTATAAACTGGCCGTTGCCCACAACTCTCAAAGAACTGCAGCGCTTCTTAGGCTTTGCGAACTTCTACAGACGTTTCATTAGGGACTTCAGCATAATCGCATCACCTCTCACCTCTATGCTCAAGGGGAACGCCAGATTGGTCTGGGCTATCACGTCGAGGAGTCCTTTTGGAAGCTAAAGGAGATGTTCACAACAGCTCCCATCCTACATCATCCAGATCCCGAACAAGAATTTCTGGTCGAGGTGGACGCTTCCAACACAGGAATCGGAGCGATTCTTTCGCAATGTCAGGGCAATCCACCCAAGCTGTTCCCTGTGCTTACTATTCACGCAAACTCACACCCACCAAACAGAACTATGATGTGGGAGATCGCAAGCTACTGGCCATGAAAGCCACCCTGGAACAATGGCGGCATTGGTTGGAGGAAGTAGACACCCATTCATAGTCCTAACTGACCACCGAAATCTGAAGTATCTCCACTCCGCCAAACGCGTCTCAACCCCGACAGGCCAGATGGGCCCTGTTTTTCACCAGATTCCAGTTTACCGTTACCTACAGACCCGGCTCTAAGAACACCAAGGCCAACGCTCTTTCCGTCAGTTTGGCTCCACCCACTCACGAACCCATAATGTCTCCCACCATCATACTCGCTCCCGTTCAATGGGACAATCATGACAGAGATCCTCGACGCCCAATATGCAGAGCCGTCTCCTCCAGACTGTCCCAATGATCGCACATATGTTCCTACATCTCTTCGCTCAAGGGTCATTTAATACATCCACACATCACCCAGTTCGGTCATCCAGGTATTGCAGCCACCATTCACCTCATCAGTAACCGCTTTTGGTGGTCCTCATTACAGTCTGATGTCATCAAATTCATTCGTAACTGTGCCATATGTCAGACATCCAAGCCATCACGTCAAGTACCTGCAGGTCTCTTGAACCCACTACCCATTCCACGGCGCCCCTGGTCTCATATCGCCATAGACTTCATCACCGATCTCCTAACTCTCAGGGTCAGACTACAATCCTCACTGTGGTTGATCGCTTCTCCAAAGCCTGCCGCTTCATTCCCTTGCCTAAGCTACCCACAGCTCTAGAGACGGCTGAACATCTTTGCAACTACGTATTCGGTTCTATGGACTCCCGAAGATATTGTGTCCGATCGTGGACCCGATTCACATCACGACTTTGGTCAACCTTTTCCAGAGACTCAATGTTAATATCAGTCTGACGTCAAGCTATCATCCTCAGTCTAATGGTTAGGTCGAGCCCTCAACCAAGAGCTCACCCGCTATCTTCGGTCCTATTGTCACCACAATCAGACTGACTGGAACCAATATCTGTTCTGGGCTGAGTATGCCCAAAACTCGCTCCAAAAATCATCAACAGGACTCACACCCTTCAGGTGCCTACTTGGATACCAGCCCCCACTTTTTCCATGGTCAGGAGAACCCTCTGATCTTCCGGCCGTGGATCATTGGCTTCAACGGAGTGAGGCTGTCTGGAACGAGGCTCACGTTCACCTCCAGAGGGCAGTACGGGCGTCAGAAGGAACAAGCTGACCGCCACCGCCGCCGTGATCCTGATTCCCATCCGGGTCAATGGGTTTGGTTATCAACCCGGGACCTTCGCCTCCGATTACCCTGTAAGAAGCTCTGTCCCAGGTACATGGGTCCATTCAGAATCATTAGACAAATAACCCCAGTTTCTTATCGTTTAGCATTACCCCGGGAATACCGTATCTCACCCACTTTCCATGTCTCTTTGCTCAAGCCCGCAGGTGGTCCGAGAGGAGAGGAGAGCCGAGACAAGGCCAGTGATCAGAGACCTCCTCCCTTAATCGTGGAAGGCGAGGAGGCTTACCAAGCACACAAACTCATGGATTCCAGACGCCGGGCAGATCTCTACAATATCTCGTTGATTGGGGGTATGGCCCGGAGGAACGGTCCTGGGTCAATACAGATGACATACTGGACCCATCTCTCATCAAGGAATTCCATAGGAACCACCCGGAGAGACCTGCCCTCACCCTCGTGGAAGACCTCGGCGTCCCCGCCTCCTCGCTTCAGTAGCCGCCGCAGGGAGGGGCTCTGTCACAAACTTGGCCTCTGTGGCTCCCTCCGATCGCCACCAGAGGGCTCCCTCACCGGAGTACTAATGTTGCTGGACTACATTTCCCATCATCCATTACCTGAGCTAATCACACACACACACACCTGTTTCCCATTACCCAGACTATTTATGCCTTTGCACACAAACACTCTTTGTGAAGTCTTGTTTTGCCCTGGCTGACACTACTGAGCATTTACTCTGTTTATTGTTATTCCTGTGTTTTGACCTTGGACTGTTTTGCTATCCTGAAGAGTGTTTTCTGCCTGCCCTGTATTCTCCTGCCTGTCTCTGGATACTCTGCCTTGTCTGCCGCCTGCCCCGACCCTTTGCCTGTTCCTGTTGATGATCTGCCTTTGCCTTGGACACTGTCTTTGCTGGTATCTGATCTTTGCCTGTATTACAACGACTATTACTTTAATAAAGCTGCGTATGGATCCCACTGAGTCTCCCGCTTCATCACACAAGGAAACCCAAACCCCATCAGGAGACCTAATGGAGAAAAATAAACCTTGGGAGAAACCAGGCTCAGGGGGCAGTTCTCCTCCGGCCAATTAACAAACCGCGTATTATTATTATTTTAAAGGTCTGAGGTCATAATCGATCTGAATATTCGAAAGATCTGAGGCTACACCGGAGACGGGTTTATTGAGGATGATGTATTGATTAAACAATTACTAAAAAGTGTAATATTCGAAAGATCGGCAACAAGCTGGAGACGGGTTGTTGAGGATGACATCGATTTAAAGAATTATTAACTAGGACTATTAAAAACAATCGGAGTCATCCCGCCGGAGACAGGTTTATTGAGGATGCCGTGTTGATGAGGCAGCTTAAGGGGGAGTCTAAATGACACGGTCTCTGCAGACACTTCAGGGTCATGTGTTGGTCACATCTGGGTGCAGGTCCACCGTCTGATCTGGATACGGCCGGGATCCGGCTGACTGCAGTAGACCTCGGGATAAAACAGAGACACTAACATTAGCGTAGATGCCATTCTTCTGATGATGTAACGAGTACATCGGGTGTTATGGGAAGTGTTCGGTTCCGGCTGACCTTGATAATGCAGCCTAATAATCATTTAATCGAAAAAGTGTTTTATGTGTATGCCATAGAAAAGAGATGTGTTTTTAGTCTAGATTTAAACTGACAGAGTGTGTCTGCTTCCCGAACAATGCTAGGAAGATTGTTCTAGAGTTTAGGAGCTATATAGGAAAAGGATCTAGCGCCTGCAGTTGATTTTGATATTCTAGGTATTATCAGCTGGTCAGAGTTTAGAGACCGCAGTAGACGTGATGGAGTATAATGTGTTAAGAGCTCACTCAAGTACTGGGGAGATAAACCATTTAGTGCTTTGTAAGTAATAAGCAAGATTTTAATATGTATGCAATGTTTAATAGGAGCCAGTGCAGTGTTGACAGAACCGGGCTAATGTGATCACACTTCCTGGTTCTAGTAAGAACTCGAGCTGCTTTTGGACCAGCTGGATTTTGTTTATTAAGTGAGCAGGGCAACCACCCAGTACAGCATTACAATAATCTAGCCTTGAGCTCATGAACGCATGTATTAACTGTTCAGCATTTTGCATTGAGAGCATGTGCCGTAATTTAGATATATTTTTAAGATGGTAGAATGCAGTTTTACAGATGCTAGAAACATGGCTTTCAAACGAAAGATTGGTATCAAAGAGCACACCCAGGTTCCTCACTGACGACGAGGACTTGACAGAGCAGCCATCGAGGGTTAGACAGTATTCTAGGGCACTACTTGTGGAGCTTTTTTGTCCAATGATTAAAAATTCAGTTTTTTCTGAATTAAGTTGCAGGAAATTACTGATCATCCAATTTTTTATATCATCTATACATTCCGTTAATCTTGTGAATTGGTTAGTTTCTTCAGGGTGTGAAGAAATATAGAGCTGAGTATCATCAGCATAACAATGAAATCTAACGCCATGCTTCCTAATAATATCTCCCAGTGGTAGCATGTACAGGGTGAAGAGCAATGGTCCTAGCACTGAGCCCTGTGGTACTCCATACTGAACTTGTGATCGGTGTGACGTCTCTTCATTTACTGCTACAAATTGATAACGGTCAGATAGGTGTGATTTAAACCATGCCAATGCAGGTCCACTAATGCCTATATAATTTTCGAGTCTATTCAAAAGAATGTTGTGGTCGATAGTGTCGAATGCAGCGCTAAGATCGAGTAACACTAACAAAGAGATACAACCACGATCGGATGATAAGAGTAAATCATTTGTAACTCTGATGAGAGCAGTCTCAGTACTATGATACGGTCTAAATCCTGACTGAAAATCCTCACAGATACCATTTCTTTCTAAAAAGGAACATAATTGTAAAGACACTGCCTTTTCAAGTATTTTTGAAAGAAAGGGAAGATTTGAGATTGGCCTGTAATTGACTAATTCTGTAGGATCAAGTTGCGTTTTTTTAATAAGTGGTTTAATAATAGCCAACTTAAAAGTTTTCGGAACATATCCTAATGACAAAGATGAATTAATGATATTAAGAAGAGGATCCATGACCTCTGGGAGCATCTCTTTTAATAGCCTAGTCAGTATAGGGTCAAGCATACATGTTGTTGATTTAGATGAATTAAAGAGTTTAGCCAATTCTTCCTCTCCTATAGCAGTGTGTGTGTGTGTGTGTGTGTGTGTGTGTGTGAGAGTGTGTGTTTGTTTTTGTGGTTTATGAGGACTTTTGACCTGAATACGCACCAGCATTACGGGACATTTGGGTTTATGAGGACAGGGACCATGTCCTTGTAATTCCGACAGTGTAGATGTCATCTACTAAGTCCTAGAAGCACTCTCTCCAATTTTGGCGCAATGTCCTAATATACCACAAAAACCTGAAATTATACTATACACAGTGTATTCCTGATTTCGAGAGTGTGCCCTGGAGCCAGGTCCCGGTATAACACCTGCGCCATAAAATATTTGCATAATACACACAAGTGTAAGTTTCCAGGCTTCTGATTGGACAGATCGCTACCGTAGGCGGAGATCGCGAAAACAAGATGGCGCCGGTGGGCGGAGCTTCATTCAGCCACAGCATGAGCATAAGTCTGTATAAAAGCAACTTAATGCAAAATACTCATTATTTAAGTATTTTTGCAGATAATTTATTATTTGTGAATTAAAAATATGATAAAATCGCATTTATATTATGATAAGTGAGGTGAGGTGTAGTAAGTGAGGTGTAGTCATTTGTCAAGTTATTTCCTGTTTGGACCGGAGAAGACACCTGTGGACCTAATGAAGGCAACTGTTATTTGAAAGGTAAGTTATAATGCTGTTTATTCATGTTATAATGCTTCTCTAATAGCTGGTGGGTCTGTTTGGCTTGTTTGTGCATGTCCTGTAAGCTCATCGCGCTCGTTTACAGTTAGAAAGCAGCTAGCGCGATGCTAACGGCGCTAGCTCAGTAGCTCGATCTGTTTACAGAGAATCAGCGAGGCTCGTCCATTTAAACTCGCTTAAGATCGCGCTATAGTTGTTACTGCTACCATTTCTGATCAGATACAACAGTCATTATCATAATAATGCGTTATCATGGCTCCATAACGCCAGTACAGTATATCCTGACATGCTACTGGTAAATATTACTACAGTTCTGCTTGCTTTAAAGACATTAAGAAACAAAGATGTGCTCTTATTACTCCTGGCTATAATAAAATACACTCTGAATACCAATACAACTGTCAGCCTTAATCAGCATTTTAATACTGTCACTATTGTCTATAATTCATCAATTGTGAATTAAATGTGTGAATGAATAGTTATCCTTAACATATTCCTAATATCAATAAATCTGTTAATAAAGCTGTGTCTGGTACATTGTTATTTACGTGATGATTTTTCTTATTGTATTATTATAATATTAAAGGTTAAATGTTACCCAGATTATTAGAGCTGCACAATAAAACTGATATTGCAATATATATATATATATATATATATATATATATATATATATATATATATATATATATATATATATATATATACATATATATATATATATATATATATATATATATATATATATATATATATATATATATATATATATATATATATATTATTTTTATCTTCTTTTCTTTTCTCAATATATAATGCACTATGAAAAACAATTTAACCAGATGACTTAAATAGCTATATTTGGAAGAATGAATCATTCTAGAATGATTGCTGTAATTTTGTTTATTAATAATAATAATAATAATAATAATAATACATTGCGAGCATAGATATAAAAATTAACAAAAAATATTAAATAAACACTGCCTCATGTTTTCCAAGTAAGTTTAACAGCATTTAGGACCAGAAATTGAGTAATCAACTGTAAAATAACACTGCATAGTCTTTACTGTATACATCAAATATAATTAATCCTGTTTAAAGCTACAAAACTTTAATGCTTCACATCACATTGCATGTGTGTTGTATGTCAGCCAGGCTGTGTGTAGCTTTACACCGGCTCTATGAGGACATCATAAGCACATGTTCCTGATGTTGGACTGATGAATCTCAGTGTGTTGTGTTAGTTTGGCAGAAGTCTGGTCTATGAGAACACTGGTTTTACAGAGACACTGTGGTGCTCATATATGGAATATTAGGATCTAAACTGATAACCCATAATTCACAGCTCATTTCGCTAATACCAAAGTCTAAAAAAAATTTATGCTTGTTAGTATAAATATAATCATTGAATAAGTTGGTCAAAAAAAATGTCAGTCTTGGTTGAAATTGGCTTTTAATAAGTAATACTAAAATGAGTATTTATTTGTCTTTATTTTGTTTTGATTTTTATTCGCTCTTCTTCTTTTCAGATTTTAACTGAGAATAATCAGATTAAACCAACAAGAAACAGCAACTCTAAAGGTATCCAAGAAGTTCATGTAATAATTGAGTTCTTCCTTAAAGTATAGATTTAAGTGTTCCTCAGAAACAGATCGCCACAGTTATCAGTAGGGCCAGAACGATACACTCGTGTCACGATTCGATATCTCAATATTTTAAGCCAAAATAAAGTTGTTGTGTTTTAATATATATATATATATATATATATATATATATATATATATATATATATATATATATATATATATATTAGAGCTGCAACTAACGATTATTTTTCTGTCGACTAATCTAGCGATTATTTTTTCGATTAGTCGACTAATCTAACGATTATTATTATTATTTTTCCCAATCTAGTGTTCTTTTTTGATTAGCTAATGAATGCTTTGGATAACTATACAAAAATGATAAGTACTACTTCTAATATAATATTTCAACTTTTATTAAATTTTTACCAAAAGTACTGCAAGTTAGTTTTACAGTATACAAAAATAAAGTGCCATAAAGTATCTTTTACAATCATGTTGAGTATGCTATCGGTAAGTGTAACTGATAGCTGGGGCCATTACGCAAGATGAATGTATGATGACGAGTCGGCATTTCACGCACATTTTGAAAGAATTCTTCTTCTAAGCTTTGCCTCTTCCTGAGAAAAAAAACACAATAATTGCAGCACTAATGCAACTACCACTTTGACACTTCAAATAGTTTATCGTAAATTGTAAAACTAATACAAATTAATTGAGTGGTTTAGTCCACATTTTCTGAAGAGACACAATCACTTTATATGATGAACAGATTTAATTTAGGCTTTTATTCACATATAAACATTCATCAACGCACACATCAGTTGTGGAAAATGGAAGCTTAAGCATGTTCACTGGATGTCACACCGCACGCGTAAGCAGCGCATATTTTTACCAACGCTCATGTTAACAGATGAGTGCATTCACACCGCAGCAGAGTCAGCGCAGCGCGTAGCAGGAGCAGAGCAGAAGCGCCAGTGCCGCGATCGTTCGGCGCCGGGTCTATTTTTGACGCGCTCACGCTGAATTAAAGCCACAGTGCATTGTTCTGATCAAAACTGACCTGATTAACATGCAAAATAACTAATTTCACCTTGAAATCATGTAGTGAAGTGTTCTGTGTGTTTCACAAACACCATATGACATCCGGCGCTGTGATTTAAAAAAAATAAAATACTGGAAAACACACTGCCAGTTTTGCTCAAACTTCAAATGCCTGTTTAAATGATTAAAACTAGAGGCTTATATTAACATTAAGAGTACTTTTATCACGTAAACTACCTTTATACAGCATGTTATGTGTGTTTGGGAAAGAGGAGAACACAGTCGCATTTGCAGAAGATATATGCTGCCCATCATTAATCAAAGCACGAGACAGACAGGGTCGGAGGAGAACACCGGAAAGTGACAGAATTGACGATATTCGTCTGTATTTGCAATATAGCCGCGGTTCAGCTGCGCAAGCAAACGCAGCCAGTGTGAATGTACAACTGACGCGCGGCTCCCGCCCTCCATACGCACCGCTTCTGCCCTGCCAACACACTGCTAGCGTGTGCGGTGTGAAGCCGTGTGAGGAGCTCGTGCATCGCAGTGCTGCCGTGGTAACGTAACGCTATTTCGGCTTTGCAAAGGGAACAAAGGACCATTTTGGTTGGCCTCTGTTTAAAGTATCCCCATACTTTTGATAATCGTGGTCTAGGTTTTTGTGATAGAATGGAACTTTCTCCACACCGCGATTTCGCCGAGTGAATCGATGATACGCCGCCGACGACGCGAGGCTGCAGCACTAATATATATATATATATATATATATATATATATATATATATACATATATATATATATTATTTTGTATTATGATTAAAATAATAATTTTATTATTTGTGCATTATTATCAGATCCAGCAAATATTCTCCTATGCATTTTTATATTATATTCAACATTATGTATAGTCGTTGTATGATTCTATGTAATAAGATTATTAATGTAATAATGTCACTGAAACTCCGTGAACTTAATTTTTTCCTCACGCATTACTCGCGCTTTCAATAGAGATCGCTAAGACATGTGACCAACTGGGCGGAACGCCATCAGAACGTAAAGAGAAGTCACACTCATACATACAATACTGGAACTCAGGAGCCATCCTAATGGATCTAGTTACCAGTGTCCCGGTAAAACCAGTGTCCTCATAGATCAGACTTCTGTCAAATTAACACAACACACTTAGTCAAAGTCAAACATCAGGAGCATGTGCTTATGATGTCCTTATAAACCGGTGTCCTCATAGACCAGACTTCTGTCAAACTAATACAACACACTGAGATTCTTCAGTCCAGTTAAACATCATGAACGTGTTCTTATGATGTCCTCATAAACCAGTGTCCTCATAAAACCGGTGTAAAACACACAACATGACATACTATAATGAACACGCATGTAATGTGATGCATAAAATCCATTAACATTACCTTGAAATTATTATGAAACTATTTTGTAATCTTGTATATTATCTCAAATCAATATTTAATGTGCAAATATTTATTGATGGGTAGTTTTGCATGATTATCCTGTCCATGTTTATTCTGTATTACTGGCTGACTGTACACTATCCCTCTTATATATTCCATACATTATGTTTTTAGGTGAAGTGTTTCAGTATGTAATGCTTTATTTTATATGTTCAGAGAAGCCGTCTGACCCAGCTGGCATCAGGCAGGGATGATTGAGCGGCTCTTACTGTAAGTTAGGTAAGTGAGAGTCGTGCTGTAAGAGAAGGAACACACGCAGCAAACACGCGTGTGAGACCTAGGCTGTTCACATGTTTAGACCAGTGTTTCATGTCTGATTTGATGTTTTGTAGACTCTCCGTGAGGTCAATCCTTCCACTCGTGAAATGAACACTGTCCCAGTCAGAAGTCAGAGATGGACAGAAGGTATTGTTTTGTTTTTTTCTTTTTGGAAATCAAATTATGGATGCACCAATATGAAAATGTGGGCAGAGTTTGATAACTGATTGTTCTTTATATTTGAAAGACAATAACTGATATACTGGCTGATATATATAAATCCAAATATTGATATACTTTGAGCTTGTTTACAAAAACAAAAGGCTCATCATTAAAAGCCATGACTCAAACACTTGAGCATAAATCAAACATATACTGTACAGTATCAATTCATTCCAATGGCTGCCTTATGACTGTGACATTTGAATTAGCTTTCTTTATAATAAATGGCAACACTTTACAATAAGGTTTGATGTTGTTAGTGTTAGTTAACATGATGAACAATACTTCTATAGGAGATATTCATCTTAGTTTAGGTTAATCTCAGCATGTTTAGGATCCAGTGCTGTATCTGTTGATTTAGTGCACTGTGAACGAACATGAACTCATATTTTATTACTCACATTAACACAAGTTTGGCTCTCTGTTAGTTCATGTTAGTTAACGCAATAACAAATGAATTGTAAGGTTTTACCCAAAACATCTACTGCCTTACAAATGTATAATTATAAATCAAATAAAAATGCAAACAAGTCATGGGCAACATTACTGAGGCTACATATAAAGAATCATAATGCATGTAGCATGGGTAAATCAAATGAAATGGACAATAAGAGAATTATATTACTCAAACCATATTGTTGATGAAAATAATACAAGAACAATAAAAGTACTAGTTCTGATAAATAATGCATCAATGTTTTTGAAAACATATCAACATTTTTATATGATAGTAATATTAAGCATCTTTAATATGAGGGTTTCAGATAACATGGTGTTTGAGCTGCACGCTAAAGAGCTGAATGAACACACATAAACCCAAGCGCTTTGTTAAAGAGCTTTAGCTCAATGGAACTCAACCTATATATGATAAATTACATATTTATAGAAAATAAACACAAAATTTCAACTAATACTTGCACAAAATCATGCATAGATGAACTTGAACTAAGTTCCAAAGAGAAACTGTTGTGGATGCAATGAAGTGCTTTGCTTGAATGTTATTTAACTAAACGAAATGCATCCTATTTGAGAGAAATCTAATGTTTATACTATTTAACTTTACTATCACGTCAGATATCAGCACAAACTGATGCAAATGCACTAGTGAACTTGACTGTGTTTGTCGAAATGTGGAACTCCTGTTGTGCACGTGCTCTTCCCACAACAGCGCTGAAACACGGCAACCAAAGAATTCACAACGTCATATTACAATAGTTTCCTCATTATAATGTTCTGTACATTATAGTCATATGAGCTGCAGCGGAAGAGATGATCACCGGTTGGCCTACAGTGAAGAACTTTACTGCAGCGTCAGAAACTCATACTATCTCAGATAAATCAGATATACACACGCAATTCAAAAATATTACAACTTACAATTCCACAAAATGCTGCGACTACCCAAGCAAACTCTCCTGTAACACCGCACTGATTTCACAGATGAACATCACACATCTGAAGCTGAAGGAAATAATCCATTATTATTATACCGGTCTCATGTTCATTATCAGATGGGCAACGGTAAAATTAAAAATGAGCTTTTATTTTTCAATTCCGATATGGTGTCCGATATTATGCATACCTGATTGGTTATGACCATACATTTATTACTATATACGGGACTTATGTCACCCTGTTTTAAATCTTAAATCACTATTAATCTCATTAATTTGATCAAAATGAATACTGAGTGGTTTGAAATGTACCACCATACCTGAATGTGTCTTGGCATCATCAGTCTTCTTTTGCTCAAGTATTTGATGTTCAGTTGAGAGTTGACAGTGGTTAATCTGTGTTAATGGAGTCTAGTATCTGTGCTGCTTCATTTGGATCATCTCTGAATCCTTTGTCTGTATGTTTATCTCTTCTTTCTTTACCTTTTTCCAGGTGAGCCCTGAGGAGGACCAATCATCATTGGATGATCAAGACTGTGTTGAGATGGTAATACAAAGAGCATTGCATCATTTTAGAAAATGCTAGTCTAGGAAGAACTCATCATCTTTAGGCCTGTTTACACCTGGTCATTGTCTTCTGATTTATCAGAACGATTCCATTTACACTTGGCCACATAAATGAGTCTTTGCAAAATGGATATAAAGCCGATCTTTAATTCGCACGCTATACGCTGATTTAACAGTGTTCACATCATCCAAAGCTACTGCTATGAGCAGCATTTGATTTATCATCAGCTAATTTCAGATCAACAGGAGAGAGTAGCATCAGCACTGGTAAAATCATTTATTTTCACTACATTTAAAGATGACTGTGTTGACCGCTGTCATATCTGACTTTAACATGACATATTAGCCTAAAACACGCTCTCACTTATTTCTTATTTGACATTTTTGTGAGGAATAAAGTTTACATATGTGGTTTCATCAACCGTATGCATTTACACATGTCCAGTTTGATCTGGTAGTCCCCTTAGACCACCTCCTGAAGTGGTTTGAGTGACTTGAGTCAAATCCTCCAGCTGCGTTGTGTAATAACATAAATTGTCTTTGTATTTTGTGCCATACGCTTCTCTGAAACAAACTAAATTCAAAAGCACGATATGGCTTAGTGCCCTTATCAAAGCACAAAAGACGATAATGAAGTACTGTAATTCCTCAAATAAAAGCCTGTATTCAATTAAACACGGGCCTCTGATAGTGGCTGGAGGCGTGGTCAGCACGAACAAATAAAGGCCGGTCTCAAATTGAGGCCAGGGAAAATGTGTGGTGTCATGATCACTTATGGCGCTTTTCCATTACCAGTACCAGTTCGACTCGCCTCGCCTGCCTCGGCTCAGCTCGGCTCGCATTTCACTCCGCTTTCCATTGCAGATAGTACCTCCACAATAGTACCTGGTCGTCATAGAGACGCCGCAGGAAACTGCCATGATGTAATTTTCTCTCACTGGATCCTCTTCGCAACCAAACAAAGGAAAGTCTGCACCTCCTCGCTTGACCAAGGCATATTCTTCAGAGTTGCCATAATAGTAAATAATACGCAATCTCTGGACAAACTATTTAAAAATGGCACGGTTATATGCAATGATGACGAACGAACAGTGACGATTCTCTCTGACCAATCAGCAGTCTGCTGTGTTTTCACCTCACATTTTAGTATCGCCAGCTCACCTCAGCTCGCTCAGAACCTCGCCGGAGGTGGTACGTAAAAAAGTACCTGGAAGCAGGTACAGGTACAACTTTTACACAGTGGAAAACCAAACAAAGTCGAGTAGTCGAGCCGAGCCGGGCTGGTACTGTGTACTGAAAAGCGCCATTACTGTACAACTAGCACAGACCTAAGGTCTCAGATCACACTCATACATACAATACTGGAACTCAGGAGCCATCCTAATGGATCTAGTTACCAGTGTCCCGGTAAAACCAGTGTCCTCATAGATCAGACTTCTGTCAAATTAACACAACACACTTAGTCAAAGTCAAACATCAGGAGCATGTGCTTATGATGTCCTTATAAACCGGTGTCCTCATAGACCAGACTTCTGTCAAACTAATACAACACACTGAGATTCTTCAGTCCAGTTAAACATCATGAACGTGTTCTTATGATGTCCTCATAAACCAGTGTCCTCATAAAACCGTGTAAAACACACAACATGACATACTATAATGAACACGCATGTAATGTGATGCATACAATCCATTAACATTACCTTGAAATTATTATGAAACTATTTTGTAATCTTGTATATTATCTCAAATCAATATTTAATGTGCAAATATTTATTGATGGGTAGTTATGCATGATTATCCTGTCCATGTTTATTCTGTATTACTGGCTGACTGTACACTATCCCTCTTATATATTCCATACATTATGTTTTTAGGTGAAGTGTTTCAGTATGTAATGCTTTATTTTATATGTTCAGAGAAGCCGTCCTGACCCAGCTGGCATCAGGCAGGGATGATTGAGCGGCTCTTACTGTAAGTTAGGTAAGTGAGAGTCGTGCTGTAAGAGAAGGAACACACGCAGCAAACACGCGTGTGAGACCTAGGCTGTTCACATGTTTAGACCAGTGTTTCATGTCTGATTTGATGTTTTGTAGACTCTCCGTGAGGTCAATCCTTCCACTCGTGAAATGAACACTGTCCCAGTCAGAAGTCAGAGATGGACAGAAGGTATTGTTTTGTTTTTTCTTTTTGGAAATCAAATTATGGATGCACCAATATGAAAATGTGGGCAGAGTTTGATAACTGATTGTTCTTTATATTTGAAAGACAATAACTGATATACTGGCTGATATATATAAATCCAAATATTGATATACTTTGAGCTTGTTTACAAAAACAAAAGGCTCATCATTAAAAGCCATGACTCAAACACTTGAGCATAAATCAAACATATACTGTACAGTATCAATTCATTCCAATGGCTGCCTTATGACTGTGACATTTGAATTAGCTTTCTTTATAATAAATGGCAACACTTTACAATAAGGTTTGATGTTGTTAGTGTTAGTTAACATGATGAACAATACTTCTATAGGAGATATTCATCTTAGTTTAGGTTAATCTCAGCATGTTTAGGATCCAGTGCTGTATCTGTTGATTTAGTGCACTGTGAACGAACATGAACTCATATTTTATTACTCACATTAACACAAGTTTGGCTCTCTGTTAGTTCATGTTAGTTAACGCAATAACAAATGAATTGTAAGGTTTTACCCAAAACATCTACTGCCTTACAAATGTATAATTATAAATCAAATAAAAATGCAAACAAGTCATGGGCAACATTACTGAGGCTACATATAAAGAATCATAATGCATGTAGCATGGGTAAATCAAATGAAATGGACAATAAGAGAATTATATTACTCAAACCATATTGTTGATGAAAATAATACAAGAACAATAAAAGTACTAGTTCTGATAAATAATGCATCAATGTTTTTGAAAACATATCAACATTTTTATATGATAGTAATATTAAGCATCTTTAATATGAGGGTTTCAGATAACATGGTGTTTGAGCTGCGCAAAAGAGCTGAATGAACACACATAAACCCAAGCGCTTTGTTAAAGAGCTTTAGCTCAATGGAACTCAACCTATATATGATAAATTACATATTTATAGAAAATAAACACAAAATTTCAACTAATACTTGCACAAAATCATGCATAGATGAACTTGAACTAAGTTCCAAAGAGAAACTGTTGTAGATGCAATGAAGTGCTTTGCTTGAATGTTATTTAACGAAACGAAATGCATCCTATTTGAGAGAAATCTAATGTTTATACTATTTAACTTTACTATCACGTCGTATATCAGCACAAACTGATGCAAATGCACTAGTGAACTTGACTGTGTTTGTTTAAATGTGGAACTCCTGTTGTGCACGTGCTCTTCCCACAACAGCGCTGAAACACGGCAACCAAAGAATTCACAACGCCATATTACAATAGTTTCCTCATTATAATGTTATGTACATTATAGTCATATGAGCTGCAGCGGAAGAGATGATCACCGGTTGGCCTACAGTGAAGAACTTTACTGCAGCGCTCAGAAACTCATACTATCTCAGATAAATCAGATATACACACGCAATTCAAAAATATTACAACTTACAATTCCACAAAATGCTGCGACTACCCAAGCAAACTCTCCTGTAACACGCACTGATTTCACAGATGAACATCGCACATCTGAAGCTGAAGGAAATAATCCATTATTATTATACCGGTCTCATGTTCATTATCAGATGGGCAACGGTAAAATTAAAAATGAGCTTTTATTTTTCAATTCCGATATGGTGTCCGATATTATGCATACCTGATTGGTTATGACCATACATTTATTACTATATACGGGACTTATGTCACCCTGTATTTAAATCTTAAATCACTATTAATCTCATTAATTTGATCAAAATGAATACTGAGTGGTTTGAAATGTACCACCATACCTGAATGTGTCTTGGCATCATCAGTCTTCTTTGCTCAAGTATTTGATGTTCAGTTGAGAGTTGACAGTGGTTAATCTGTGTTAATGGAGTCTAGTATCTGTGCTGCTTCATTTGGATCATCTCTGAATCCTTTGTCTGTATGTTTATCTCTTCTTTCTTTACCTTTTTCCAGGTGAGCCCTGAGGAGGACCAATCATCATTGGATGATCAAGACTGTGTTGAGATGGTAATACAAAGAGCATTGCATCATTTTAGAAAATGCTAGTCTAGGAAGAACTCATCATCTTTAGGCCTGTTTACACCTGGTCATTGTCTTCTGATTTATCAGAACGATTCCATTTACACTTGGCCACATAAATGAGTCTTTGCAAAATGGATATAAAGCCGATCTTTAATTCGCTATACGCTGATTTAACAGTGTTCACATCATCCAAAGCTACTGCTATGAGCAGCATTTGATTTATCATCAGCTAATTTCAGATCAACAGGAGAGAGAGTAGCATCAGCACTGGTAAAATCATTTATTTTCACTACATTTAAAGATGACTGTGTTGACCGCTGTCATATCTGACTTTAACATGACATATTAGCCTAAAACATGCTCTCACTTATTTCTTATTTGACATTTTTGTGAGGAATAAAGTTTACATATGTGGTTTCATCAACCGTATGCATTTACACATGTCCAGTTTGATCTGGAAGTCCCTTAGACCACCTCCTGAAGTGGTTTGAGTGACTTGAGTCAAATCCGTCTCCAGCTGCGTTGTGTAATAACATAAATTGTCTTTGTATTTTGTGCCATACGCTTCTCTGAAACAAACTAAATTCAAAAGCACGATATGGCTTAGTGCCCTTATCAAATCACAAAAGACGATAATGAAGTACTGTAATTCCTCAAATAAAAGCCTGTATTCAATTAAACACGGGCCTCTGATAGTGGCTGGAGGCGTGGTCAGCAAACAAATAAAGGCCGGTCTCAAATTGAGGCCAGGGAAAATGTGTGGATAATCTCCTAAATGCCTTTAATTTAATGTGCATTGAAGTATATGGTAACGCAGTAGGGCTGTGCCGTGACGGCTGACTGACATCATGATAGAGCGCAACCATCCTGATGCCACGCGCCCATTGTGAGTCTAGCGAGACACACTCCTGGTCTCTTCTATAGTTAACATAAAGACTTTGCAGGGATTGCTCTGTAAGTTAAATTGATAATATAACTGATGCATATATGCCATTTTAAATAGGCTACTGTAGTCCATGAGAGATGTGACGTCTGTGAAAATACTGTGTCAGGCAGGCTACACAGATATTGATCTTCACAATATTAGCCTCTCGTCTCTTTTATGTCTTACTCTGCATTTAACTTAAAATATTTTATTTTGTACAAGAAAACAGCATAGGCTTCAAAATAAATGTTGTTGAAATATTGTAACTTGGTCATTATGAACTACACCTAATATCTCCTTATTGAGAGAAGTGCGTGCAACCTAGAAGCACAGATGCCTAATTAGTTGGGTCAAAAATAACAAAATTATAGTTTTTAAGTATAAAAATATGTCAAGAGACATAGGCTATTAAAATAAAAAGTGCTTAAAAGTACACAATTCTTTTCAAGTGGAAGGAAGCTTTTTCCTCACGTTACCGATATAGAAAGCGCGGATCATTAGTTGGCTTAGTAAATTAACGTATATTTTTAAAGTAGAAAATAATATTTATGTAAAGAGATATATTAAAATAAAAAGTGCTTAAAAGTACACAACTCTACTTAAGTGGAAGGAAGCTTATTAGAAGAGTTATAAGCTGGGTTAGCAAGCTAAAATAACCTCACATGCAACCTATATAGAAATTAAGCGGAATAAACATTTAATATTTTTCAAATGGACAATGGTGGCTACCGTAATTCTGACCCAAATTGCTTCGCCATTCTGGCTGTTGTTGTAAATGGGGATATATTTGCAAATGTAAAAATACGATGTATCTGTCGACTGAACGCTGTCGCTTTTAATTTAAAACAGTTTATTTAAAGCAATTATTTTTCAAACAGATGGAATTAGAAATACAGGCCTGCGCTAATAAAGCCTTCTTCAAATAAATGCCTGGTCCCTTCTGCAGTTCAGGTAAATAAAGGCAAATTTATTTGAAGAAGGCTTTATTTGAAGAAGTACGGAAGTCTACAGTCTGTTGTGCTGCTGTTTCAAACTGAACCGCACACTCTTCTCACTCGATCGGCTCATGATCTGGCATCTTCCACAGGGAATGAATGCATGGACTCCATCTCTGCATGTGCCTTGAGTTTAACACACAACCAGCACCAGTTACACTCTATTTTCACATTTGCATTATAAATAAATTTAGCAACAATTCTTATAATATTGATATAAAAGTATTACACCCATAATGGCAACACTTTACAATAAGGTTGTATTAGTTCATATTAGTTAACATAAACTAACCATGAACAACACCTCTGATCAGCATTAATCTTAACTCACATTTATTAATGCATCATTTCAGTGCAATTAGTTAATATTGTTAATGCATTAGTTAACATGAACATATCTTTACTGTTTTTGTGAGGTTATCTTACTGTACATATTAGTTTATGAGCAGTTGACACACACACACTAAACATTTCTAACTCACCATCTCACTAAAAATGCTGCTGTGTACCTTATCAACATTATTACACAAAGTATGTTTTAATGGTTTTGAGAACCTTATCACATGTACACTATTTCAACATTAACTGATGTGTTAACATTTGTAGGTTCATTACAAAGCAGTAAATAATAATAAATGCTTCGTTAATGGTAAGTCATGTTGATAAAGAGTTCAAATAACACATCAGGTAATGTTGAAATAGTGTACACTTAACAATAAGAGTCATACAATCCATGAATAAATGATCTGTTGAATGTCAGTAATGATAGTAAAGTGCATATAAACATGAACAGCCTATCCGCTGATGTTCAGATGCTTTCCACTGTAGAATTATGTTTACCAACAGCTCAAATCAAGGACTTATTAAATAATGTTGATAAGGTACACAATGGCACTTTTACCTTTAGAGTATGTTCATCCTTAGTTTGTGTCACCTGCTGCGTAAACTAATGTAAATATGTACAGTAAGATAACCTTATTAAAAACAGTAAAGCTACAGGCACTGTTGACTAATGCATTAACTATATTAACTCACTGTTAACGTGGATAAATGCATTAATATATGTGAATTCAACAGAGGTGCTGTTCATGGTTTGTTAATGTTAACTAATACAAGCTTATTGTAAAGTGTTAGCGTTATTATTATACAGCGTAATTTGCCATGTTTGATAAGTGCCATCTGAATACAGGTTCTTGTTTTAAATGTGTCTCTTTCTTTAAGATGAGATCAGTCTGACGGATCTGAAGGGGATGTTCCTGCTGGAGCTGCAGTAATGATGTGTTTATGGACATGTTTATCATTATTTTAGCCCATTATTATATTAAATAATTTATACTATATTAGATAATTTCCATAAAATATTGTAGTGCAATTTTACTTTAGTATTTTCACCAAAGAAAAATGGGTTTAAGCCTTTTATATATAATGCTGTAGTGTGTAATTATGTATATAATGTGTATCAGTTTACATTTCTAAACATTCATTTTGCCATTAATTGTAATAATCAGTTATCAATAATCAGATTTTTGCACTTATAGTGAAGCTTTTCTAGAAGAGCATTAATGGAATCAGTGTTGCACCAACATTGCATTTCTGGCAGATAGCAATAAGCTGATCATGTTCAGTTGGTCAAACACTTAAAAAGGAGGTGTTTAATATAACATTTCATCTCCAGAATAATATTTTGAATGTCATTTGAAATGTATTTTTTAGATATCAGGCACATAACCAGTTGTATGTTGTAGATAGAGGTTTGAGTTATGTCTGATCTCTGATTTCTTCCAGGTGTTCAGAAGATGCCCACTGAAGTTTCTCAAGGTACCTGAGGTTTAAATCAGAGCACCACCATCACTGTGGGCACGTGAGCGGTCATATAGTTAGAGCTTACTAAAGCATGTGTTCTTCTGTACAGACAATGCCAGCGAGGCAGAGATTGAAATCCTTACGGAAAGGACAAAAGTGTGCTTGTCAAATGCTGTAAAACTTCTGTAGGGCAGCAGCACATACGAAGACCTCACTCTACATCTAGTTGTTTAACTGTTCTTTAAAGAACTAGTTTGTCTTAATTTGTCTTAACTTAATATTCAAAGTTATTATTGATCTGACTGCATTGACACTGTTATATGAGAAGTGAACTGAGCTGACGATGCCATGAGCGCTTGCCCCAGAGCTGCTGTAGAGATGATCTGATGATCTTTACACCGTAACTGAACCAACACTATACTCTTATCTGCTCTACAGCCCAAACTCACTTCACAATAAAATATCATTTTAATAAATATAATAAACAATTTCCTGTTATCACTGTAAAGCTGCTTTGAAACTTGACTTTGTATTTTTGGTTAAAGTGTCCCTTATATGTCGGTATCTCTACATTTATTGCATATTGAGGAGTTCATTTTATACATCTCAAAGCCTGTTTAATGCCTTATTTAAACTGGGCCTGTTTCCAAACGGGCTGTTTTGTCAATTTCTTCAAGCTGTGAATGTTTCATCCGCTTGACAAACAGTAATGATGCTTTCTGAAACATATTTTTAAGTTTGTGGATGTCACTTTCCTCTTAAAATGGCATGACATGAGGCTTCTTATGTTCATATTTTAAGTTATAATTAAAGCACTGCTAAAACACTTTGGTCCCATGTAATCTTCTAAGTTTTTTTGTGTGTGTAATGTACTGAGATCCGGTACTCTTTAATCACCTTAGTCTTGGTAGTTAACCATATCGTCAGGTGTGTGTGTGTGTGTGTATGGGCATGTACCATTAAACACACTGGTCCCTGTAATGTTGGATTGTGCAGTTGTGTGTTGTGTTTAAGATCCAGTCCTCTTAAATCACCTTAGTCTTGGTAATACACCCTGTTGTCATGTTTGTGTGTGTGTGTGTGTGTGTGTGTGGTTATGTGCCTGTAAGACACACTGGTCCCTGTAATGTTGGATTGTGCAGTTGTGTGTTGTGTTTAAGATCCAGTCCTCTTAAATCACCTTAGTCTTGGTAATACACCCTGTTGTCATGTTTGTGTGTTGTGTGTGTGTGTGTGTGTGTGGTTATGTGCCTGTAAGACACACTGGTCCCTGTAATGTTGGATTGTGCAGTTGTGTGTTGTGTTTAAGATCCAGTCCTCTTAAATCACCATAGTCTTGGTAATACACCCTGTTGTCATGTTTGTGTGTGTGTGTGTGGTTATGTGCCTGTAAGACACACTGGTCCCTGTAATGTTGGATTGTGCAGTTGTGTGTTGTGTTTAAGATCCAGTCCTCTTAAATCACCTTAGTCTTGGTAATACACCCTGTTGTCATGTTTGTGTGTGTGTGTGTGTGTGTGTGTGTGGTTATGTGCCTGTAAGACACACTGGTCCCTGTAATGTTGGATTGTGCAGTTGTGTGTTGTGTTTAAGATCCAGTCCTCTTAAATCACCTTAGTCTTGGTAATACACCCTGTTGTCACGTTTGTGTGTGTGTGTGTGTGTGGTTATGTGCCTGTAAGACACACTGGTCCCTGTAATGTTGGATTGTGCAGTTGTGTGTTGTGTTTAAGATCCAGTCCTCTTAAATCACCATAGTCTTGGTAATACACCCTGTTGTCATGTTTGTGTGTGTGTGTGTGGTTATGTGCCTGTAAGACACACTGGTCCCTGTAATGTTGGATTGTGCAGTTGTGTGTTGTGTTTAAGATCCAGTCCTCTTAAATCACCTTAGTCTTGGTAATACACCCTGTTGTCATGTGTGTGTGTGTGTGTGTTATGTGCCTGTAAGACACACTGGTCCCTGTAATGTTGGATTGTGCAGTTGTGTGTTGTGTTTAAGAGCCAGTCCTCTTAAATCACCTTAGTCTTGGTAATACACCCTGTTGTCACGCTTTGTGTGTTGTGTGTGGTTATGTGCCTGTAAGACACAATGGTCCCTGTAATCCACTAAAATGACATATATTGTGTATTGTAAAATCAGAGTCCTCATAATCCGGGCCCCAAAAATCACAATTATGTCATAGGCGGAACATTTCAGGATGGGCGGAATGTCCTTGTGTACCACCAAAATATCATATTGTCATATTTTCTGTTATGTTGAGTGTATAGACTATTTGAAGTCAGATGTGTGATCTGCAGAGTAAAAAAAAATTTTTGATAGTTTTATCATCACTGTAGGACATTGGGAAAGGGGTGTCCTTATACCACCACCCTACTGGTTTGGCCATCAAAGTCCTTCTATACCACAAAAACAAGTATAGGTGTGTGTGTGTGTGTGTGTGTGTGTGTGTGTGTGTGTGAGTGTGTGTGTGTGTGTGTGTGTGTGTGGACTGGTAATCCCTACGGTATGGGGACAAAATGTCCCCACAAAGATGGCAATATCCAAATGTTTGTCCTTGTGGGGACATTTTTTTGGTCCCCATGAGGAAAACATATTATAAATCACACTAAGTGATGTTTTTTGAAAAAGTAAAAATGCAGCATGTCTCCTGTGATGGGTAGGTTTAGGGGCAGGGGCAGTGTAGGGGGATAGAAAATACGGTTTGTACAGTATAAAATGCATTACGCCTATGGAATGTCCCCATAAAACATGGAAACACAACATGTGTGTGTGTGAGTGTGTGTGCCTGTCTGTGTGTGTGTGTGTGTGTGTGTGTGTGTGTGTGTGTGTGTGTGTGTGTGTGTGTGTGTGTGTGTGTATGTTCCTCTCCTAAAGCAGTGAATGAGTGTAATTTTTCCTCAGTGACACTACGATGTTCTGTCTGATGTGATACTGTAGTAGACGGCTGCATGGTTATAATTTTCTTCCTAATATTGTCAATCTTACACGTAAAGAAGTTCATAAAGTCATTACTGCTGTGCTGTTTACAAACATCAGAAGTTGAAGCTTTATTCTTGGTTAATTTAGCCACTGTATCGAATAAATACCTAGGTTTGTGTTTGTTTTCTTCTAAGAGAGTCGAGAAATAAGCCGATCTAGCAGTTTTTACGGCCTTTCTGTATGCGATCATACGTTCTTTCCACATATTACGAAAGACCTCTAGTTTTGTTTTCTTCCAGCTGCGCTCCATTTTTCTGGCTGCTGTTTTAAGGGCCCGGGTGTGCTCGTTGTACCACGGCATTGGACTATTTTCTTTAATCTTCTTTAAGCGCAGACTGTGTCTAAAGTACTGGAAAAGAGCGAGTCAATAGTTTCTGTTGCAACATCGAGTTCCTCTAAGCTATCTGGAATGCTGAGGAGATGATACTGATGAGGAAGATTATTTAAAAAGCAATCTTTAGTCGCAGCGGTGATAGTCCTGCCATTTTTTAAATGGGTGGACGGCTTTGTAGCTTTAGCTAAATTAAGTATACATGATACTAGATAATGATCTGAGATGTCGTCGCTCTGCTGCATAATTTCAACAGTATCAACATTTATTCCATGTGACAATATTAGGTCTAAAGTATGATTATGGCGATGAGTAGGTCCTGACACGTGTTGCCTAACTCCAATTGAGTTTAGAATATCTTTAAATGCCAATCCCAATGTGTCTTTTTCGTTGTCTACATGGATATTAAAATAACCAACAATTAGTAATTTATTTACGGCCAGAACTAGCTCTGATAGAAAATCAGCAAATTCTTTGATAAAGTCTGTATTGTGCCCTGGTGGCCTGTATACAGTAGCTAACACAAATGTTACATGGGATTTATCATTTGCACTACATAACGTTACATAAAGCACCAAAACTTCAAAGGAATTATATTTGAAACTTGACTTCTGAGTAATACTGAAGATATTATTATAAATTACAGCAACCCCTCCCCCTTCACCTTTCAGACGCGGCCCGTGTTTATAACAATAATCTTGTGGGGTGGACTCATTTAAAGTAATGTAGTTGTCAGGTTTTAGCCAGGTTTTTGTCAAACACAGCACATCTAGATTATTATCTGTAATGATATCATTAACAATGAGCGCTTTTGGGGAAAGGGATCGAATATTCAGCAACCCAAGCTTTATCATTTGATTATCAATATTATATATATTGTTTATTTGTTGGACATCAATTAAATTATTACCGTTGAATGGTTTTGATGGTTTTTAGTAATTACTAATTCGCGGAACAGACACAGTCTCTATGTGATAATATCTAGGTAAAAGAGTGTCTATGAGTTGGGATTTACCTGACTTCTGTAACGGGAGGCAGCTAGCAGGTGGTCGGGTAAGCCAGTCCGTCTGCTTCCTGACCTGGGTCCTAGTGAGTAAAGGTTTAGCTCTAAGACTATGTGCCAAAATACTAGAGAGAAGGGCGGCACCACTCCAAGAAGAATGGATGCCGTCGTGTTTTAACAGATGTTTTAACAGATCTGCCCCAAAAGCTTTTCCAATTGTCTATGAACCCTATGTTATTTTGCGGACACCACTTACACAACCAGCCTTAGACCAGCACAGCGAGGCTCGTTGGTCTAGGGGTATGATTCTCCCTTAGGGTGTGAGAGGTCCTGGGTTCAAATCCTGGATGAGCCCTTCCTTCCAGGGACCACTTTTGAAGGGCCCGACATATGTTCAGATTGAGGTCTGATGCAGCAAGGTCGCCCGGAGACCTGTAAGTCGTGCCTCGTTGGTCTAGGGGTATGATTCTCGCTTAGGGTGCGAGAGGTCCCGTGTTCAAATCCCGGATTAGCCCAGACTTCGTAAGCATTTTTTGGAAGGTCCGTTCTTTGGGTTGACTGCCATCCACCAAGCTTAGAGGGCGCTTTACTGTCTCCAACAGTGATCCTTTACTTAATCCGTTTCACAGGATTTAATGCCAGGTCGACAGTCAGGAGGCTAGGCCGGTTCGCGCAGTTGGTTAGACCGTTAGACTGAAGATCTAAAGGTCCTTGGTTCAATCCCGGGTTTCGGCATGTAGGGCCTGCGAAAAGAGATCCTGTCTGGTTCCATGGTGTAATAGTTAGCACTCTGGACTCTGAATCCAGCGATCCGAGTTCAAATCTCGGTGGGACCTTTATTCCTGAATCTGCTCGAAACAGCATGAATGGAAAGACTTGACAACTGTTGAGACCATTACATATAGGTTTTATTCCCTCCGTTTCTGCCACCTGATGGTGTTTAAGTTCCTTGCCACCGTCGACTTTGGCTTGCTTAATGGGGACACTTAATATTCAAGAGTAGTATTGATTTAACTGCACTTCACACTATTGGATGAAAAGTAAACGTGAACTGAACTGAGCTGGACGATAACACCGCTGTTTTTTGCAGAGCTTCTTTATAGCTGAATTAAACTTGTTACGTAATCAATGAACTTTACACAGTTATGAAACGGAACCTCAGCTGAATAATGATGCTATTGTCTTTTGAAGAGCTGCTTTACAGCACAATTGAATTCCGCTTGCATCATTATTTTCCTGTCCATCACTGTAAAGCTGCCTTGAAACAATCTGTACTGTATAAAGAGCTATATAAATAAAGGTGACTTGGCTCAAGTGATAATACGCTGCTTTGCGGTGCGCCCTATTATCTTACAAACTCAAGTCTATCATTCTTTGCAGGGGAAAGATAAACTATAAAGTACTCACCCGGCCGCAACATGAAGTCAGGCACCCTCTGCTGCTTAAAGTTAACAACTCAAATAAGTCTGGTTTTAATCCAACCACGCACATTTGTCAGTCACGGACGCAGGACGCCTCACAGCGCCTCACCTCCGAAGCCATATACAAAGTGATTTCAGATGCCGGACGACCAGCACAGCGAGGCTTGTTGGTCTAGGGGTATGATTCTTGCTTCGGGTGCGAGAGGTCCCGGGTTCAAATCCCAGATGAGCCCTTCCTTCTAGGGACCACTTTTGAAGTGCCCGACATCTGTGCAGAGTGATTCTGATGTAGGACGACGCCCGGTGAACAGCAAGGCGTGGCTCGTTGGTCTAGGGGTATGATTCTCACTTAGGGTGCGACGCCGGGAGACCAGCAAGGCGTGGCTCGTTGGTCTAGGTGTATGATTCTCGCTTAGGCTGCGAGAGGTCCCGGGTTCAAATCCCGGACGAGCCCTTCCTTCCAGGGACCACTTTTGAAGGGCCCGACATCTGTGCAGAGCGATTCTGATGCAGGACGACGCCCGGTGACCAGCAAGGCGTGGCTTGTTTGTCTAGGGGTATGATTCTCGCTTAGGGTGCGAGAGGTCCCCGGGTTCAAATCCCGGATGAGCCCAGACTTCGTGTGACTTTTTTGGAAGGTCCGTTCTTTGGATTGACTGCCATCCACCAAGCTTAGAGGGCGCTTTACTGTCTCCAACAGTGATCCTTTACTTAATCCGTTTCACAGAATTTAATGCCAGGTCGACAGTCAGGAGGCTAGGCCGGTTCGCGCAGTTGGTTAGAGCGTTAGACTGAAGATCTAAAGGTCCCTGGTTCAATCCCGGGTTTCGGCATGTAGGGCCTGCGAAAAGAGATTCTGTCTGGTTCCATGGTGTAATGGTTAGCACTCTGGACTCTGAATCCAGCGATCCGAGTTCAAATCTCGGTGGGACCTTTATTCCTGAATCTGCTCGAAACAGCATGAATGGAAAGACTTGACAACTGTTGAGACCATTACATATAGGTTTTATTCCCTCCGTTTCTGCTACCTGATGGTGTTTGGGTTCCTTGCCACCGTCGCCTTTGGCTTGCTTAATGGGGACACTTAATATTCAAGAGTAGTATTGATTTAACTGCAGTTCACACTATTGGATGAAAATTAAACATGAACTGAATTGAGCTGGACGATAACACCGCTGTTTTTTGCAGAGCTTTTTTATAGCTGAATTAAACTTGTTACGTAATCAATGAACTTTACACAGTTATGAAACGGAACCTCAGCTGAATAATGACGCTATTGTCTTTTGAAGAGCTGCTTTAAAGCACAATTGAATTCCGATTGCATCATTATTTTCCTGTTTATCACTGTAAAGCTGCCTTGAAACAAT
>CM040932.1:9063813-9076313 GCA_023029165.1 Gobiocypris rarus | reverse complement strand
GGACCACTTTTGAAGGGCCCGACATCTGTGCAGAGTGATTCTGATGCAGGACGACGCCCTGTGAGCAGCAAGTCGTGGCTCGTTGGTCTAGGGGTATGATTCTCGCTAGGTGCGAGAGGTCCCGGGTTCAAATCCCGGACGAGCCCTTCCTTCTAGGGACCACTTTTGAAGGGCCCGACATCTGTGCAGAGTGATTCTGATATAGGACGACGCCCGGTGAGCATAAAGGCGTGGCTCGTTGGTCTAGGGGTTTGATTCTCGCTTAGGTGCGAGGTCCCGGTTCAAATCCCGGACGAGCCCTTCCTTCTAGGGACCACTTTTGAATGGCCCGACATCTGTGCAGAGTGAGTTTTGATGCAGGATGACGCCCGTGACCAGCAAGTCGTGGCTCGTTGGTCTAGGGGTATGATTCTCGCTAGGGTGCGAGAGGTCCCGGTTCAAATCCCGGACGAGCCCTTCCTTCTAGGGACCACTTTGAAGTGCCCGACATCTTTGCAGAGTGAGTTTTGATGCAGGATGACGCCCGTGACCAGCAAGTCGTGGCTCGTTGGTCTAGGGGTTTGATTCTCGCTAGGGTGCGAGAGGTCCCGGGTTCAAATCCCGGACGAGCCCTTCCTTCTAGGGACCACTTTGAAGGGCCCGACATCTGTGCAGAGTGAGTTTTGATGCAGGATGACGCCTGGTGACCAGCAAGTCGTGGCTCGTTGGTCTAGGGGTATGATTCTCGCTAGGGTGCGAGAGGTCCCGGTTCAAATCCCGACGAGCCCTTCCTTCTAGGGACCACTTTTGAAGGGCCCGACATCTGTGCAGAGTGATTCTGATGCAGGACGACGCCCGGTGAGCAGAAAGGCGTGGCTCGTTGGTCTAGGGGTATGATTCTCGCTTAGGGTGCGAGAGGTCCCGGGTTCAAATCCCGGACGAGCCCTTCCTTCTAGGGACCACTTTTGAAGGGCCCGACATCTTTGCAGAGTGAGTTTTGATGCAGGATGACGCCCGTGACCAGCAAGTCGTGGCTCGTTGGTCTAGGGGTTTGATTCTCGCTAGGGTGCGAGAGGTCCCGGGTTCAAATCCCGGACGAGCCCTTCCTTCTAGGGACCACTTTGAAGGGCCCGACATCTGTGCAGAGTGATTCTGATATAGGACGACGCCCGTGAGCATAAAGGCGTGGCTCGTTGGTCTAGGGGTTTGATTCTCGCTTAGGGTGCGAGAGGTCCCGGGTTCAAATCCCGGACGAGCCCTTCCTTCTGGGGACCACTTTTGAAGGGCCCGACATCTTTGCAGAGTGAGTTTTGATGCAGGATGACGCCCGTGACCAGCAAGTCGTGGCTCGTTGGTCTAGGGGTATGATTCTCGCTAGGTGCGAGAGGTCCCGGGTTCAAATCCCGGACGAGCCCTTCCTTCTAGGGACCACTTTTGAAGGGCCCGACATCTGTGCAGAGTGAGTTTTGATGCAGGATGACGCCCGTGACCAGCAAGTCGTGGCTCGTTGGTCTAGGGGTTTGATTCTCGCTAGGGTGCGAGAGGTCCCGGTTCAAATCCCGGACGAGCCCTTCCTTCTAGGGACCACTTTGAAGGGCCCGACATCTTTGCAGAGTGAGTTTTGATGCAGGATGACGGTGACCAGCAAGTCGTGGCTCGTTGGTCTAGGGGTATGATTCTCGCTTAGGTGCGAGAGGTCCCGGTTCAAATCCCGGACGAGCCCTTCCTTCTAGGGACCACTTTTGAAGGGCCCGACATCTGTGCAGAGTGATTCTGATGCAGGATGACGCCCGTGAGCCAGAAGTCGTGGCTCGTTGGTCTAGGGGTATGATTCTCGCTAGGGTGCGAGAGGTCCCGGGTTCAAATCCCGGACGAGCCCTTCCTTCTAGGGACCACTTTTGAAGGGCCCGACATCTTTGCAGAGTGAGTTTTGATGCAGGATGACGCCCGGTGACCAGCAAGTCGTGGCTCGTTGGTCTAGGGGTATGATTCTCGCTTAGGGTGCGAGAGGTCCCGGGTTCAAATCCCGGACGAGCCCTTCCTTCTAGGGACCACTTTTGAAGGGCCCGACATCTGTGCAGAGTGATTCTGATGCAGGACGACGCCCGGTGAGCAGAAAGGCGTGGCTCGTTGGTCTAGGGGTATGATTCTCGCTTAGGGTGCGAGAGGTCCCGGGTTCAAATCCTGGACGAGCCCTTCCTTCTAGGGACCACTTTTGAAGTGCCCGACATCTTGCAGAGTGAGTTTTGATGCAGGATGACGCCCGTGACCAGCAAGTCGCGTGGCTCGTTGGTCTAGGGGTTTGATTCTCGCTAGGGTGCGAGAGGTCCCGGTTCAAATCCCGGAGCCCTTCCTTCTAGGGACCACTTTGAAGGGCCCGACATCTGTGCAGAGTGATTCTGATGCAGGACGACGCCCTGTGAGCAGCAAGGCGTGGCTCGTTGGTCTAGGGGTATGATTCTCGCTTAGGGTGCGAGAGGTCCCGGGTTCAAATCCCGGACAAGCCCTTCCTTCTAGGGACCACTTTGAAGGGGACATCTGTGCAGAGTGATTCTGATGCAGGACGACGCCGTGAGCATAAAGGCGTGGCTCGTTGGTCTAGGGGTATGATTCTCGCTTAGGGTGCGAGAGGTCCCGGGTTCAAATCCCGGACGAGCCCTTCCTTCTAGGGACCACTTTTGAAGGGCCCGACATCTGTGCAGAGTGATTCTGATGCAGGATGACGCCCGTGAGCAGAAGTCGTGGCTCGTTGGTCTAGGGGTATGATTCTCGCTAGGGTGCGAGAGGTCCCGGTTCAAATCCCGGACGAGCCCTTCCTTCTAGGGACCACTTTTGAAGGGCCCGACATCTGTGCAGAGTGATTCTGATGCAGGACGACGCCCGTGAGCATAAAGGCGTGGCTCGTTGGTCTAGGGGTATGATTCTCGCTTAGGGTGCGAGGTCCCGGTTCAAATCCCGGACGAGCCCTTCCTTCTAGGGACCACTTTTGAAGGGCCCGACATCTGTGCAGAGTGATTCTGATGCAGGACGACGCCCGTGAGCATAAAGGCGTGGCTCGTTGGTCTAGGGGTTTGATTCTCGCTTAGGGTGCGAGAGGTCCCGGGTTCAAATCCCGGACGAGCCCTTCCTTCTAGGGACCACTTTTGAAGGGCCCGACATCTTTGCAGAGTGAGTTTTGATGCAGGATGACGCCCGGTGACCAGCAAGTCGTGGCTCGTTGGTCTAGGGGTATGATTCTCGCTTAGGGTGCGAGAGGTCCCGGGTTCAAATCCCGGACGAGCCCTTCCTTCTAGGGACCACTTTTGAAGTGCCCGACATCTTTGCAGAGTGAGTTTTGATGCAGGATGACGCCCGGTGACCAGCAAGTCGTGGCTCGTTGGTCTAGGGGTTTGATTCTCGCTTAGGGTGCGAGAGGTCCCGGGTTCAAATCCCGGACGAGCCCTTCCTTCTAGGGACCACTTTTGAAGGGCCCGACATCTGTGCAGAGTGATTCTGATGCAGGACGACGCCCGGTGAGCAGAAAGTCGTGGCTCGTTGGTCTAGGGGTATGATTCTCGCTTAGGGTGCGAGAGGTCCCGGGTTCAAATCCCGGACGAGCCCTTCCTTCTAGGGACCACTTTGAAGGGCCCGACATCTGTGCAGAGTGATTTTGATGCAGGACGACGCCCGGTGAGCATAAAGGCGTGGCTCGTTGGTCTAGGGGTATGATTCTCGCTTAGGGTGCGAGAGGTCCCGGGTTCAAATCCCGGACGAGCCCTTCCTTCTAGGGACCACTTTTGAAGGGCCCGACATCTGTGCAGAGTGATTCTGATATAGGACGACGCCCGTGAGCATAAAGGCGTGGCTCGTTGGTCTAGGGGTTTGATTCTCGCTAGGTGCGAGAGGTCCCGGTTCAAATCCCGGACGAGCCCTTCCTTCTGGGACCACTTTGAAGGGCCCGACATCTTTGCAGAGTGAGTTTTGATGCAGGATGACGCCCGTGACCAGCAAGTCGTGGCTCGTTGGTCTAGGGGTATGATTCTCGCTTAGGGTGCGAGAGGTCCCGGGTTCAAATCCCGGACGAGCCCTTCCTTCTAGGGACCACTTTTGAAGTGCCCGACATCTTTGCAGAGTGAGTTTTGATGCAGGATGACGCCCGTGACCAGCAAGTCGTGGCTCGTTGGTCTAGGGGTTTGATTCTCGCTTAGGGTGCGAGAGGTCCCGGGTTCAAATCCCGGACGAGCCCTTCCTTCTGGGGACCACTTTTGAAGGGCCCGACATCTTTGCAGAGTGAGTTTTGATGCAGGATGACGCCTGGTGACCAGCAAGTCGTGGCTCGTTGGTCTAGGGGTATGATTCTCGCTAGGTGCGAGAGGTCCCGGTTCAAATCCCGGACGAGCCCTTCCTTCTAGGGACCACTTTGAAGGGCCCGACATCTGTGCAGAGTGATTCTGATGCAGGACGACGCCCGGTGAGCAGAAAGGCGTGGCTCGTTGGTCTAGGGGTATGATTCTCGCTTAGGGTGCGAGAGGTCCCGGGTTCAAATCCCGGACGAGCCCTTCCTTCTAGGGACCACTTTTGAAGGGCCCGACATCTGTGCAGAGTGATTCTGATGCAGGATGACGCCCGGTGACCAGCAAGTCGTGGCTCGTTGGTCTAGGGGTATGATTCTCGCTTAGGGTGCGAGAGGTCCCGGGTTCAAATCCCGGACGAGCCCTTCCTTCTAGGGACCACTTTTGAAGGGCCCGACATCTGTGCAGAGTGATTCTGATGCAGGACGACGCCCGGTGAGCAGAAAGTCGTGGCTCGTTGGTCTAGGGGTATGATTCTCGCTTAGGGTGCGAGAGGTCCCGGTTCAAATCCCGGACGAGCCCTTCCTTCTAGGGACCACTTTTGAAGGGCCCGACATCTGTGCAGAGTGATTCTGATGCAGGATGACGCCCGTGAGCATAAAGGCGTGGCTCGTTGGTCTAGGGGTATGATTCTCGCTAGGGTGCGAGAGGTCCCGGTTCAAATCCCGGACGAGCCCTTCCTTCTAGGGACCACTTTGAAGGGCCCGACATCTGTGCAGAGTGATTCTGATGCAGGACGACGCCCGTGAGCATAAAGGCGTGGCTCGTTGGTCTAGGGGTATGATTCTCGCTAGGGTGCGAGAGGTCCCGGTTCAAATCCCGGACGAGCCCTTCCTTCTAGGGACCACTTTTGAAGGGCCCGACATCTTTGCAGAGTGAGTTTTGATGCAGGATGACGCCCGTGACCAGCAAGTCGTGGCTCGTTGGTCTAGGGGTATGATTCTCGCTTAGGGTGCGAGAGGTCCCGGGTTCAAATCCCGGACGAGCCCTTCCTTCTAGGGACCACTTTTGAAGGGCCCGACATCTGTGCAGAGTGAGTTCTGATGCAGGATGACGCCCGTGAGCAGCAAGTCGTGGCTCGTTGGTCTAGGGGTATGATTCTCGCTTAGGGTGCGAGAGGTCCCGGGTTCAAATCCCGGACGAGCCCTTCCTTCTAGGGACCACTTTTGAAGGGCCCGACATCTTTGCAGAGTGAGTTTTGATGCAGGATGACGCCCGGTGACCAGCAAGTCGTGGCTCGTTGGTCTAGGGGTATGATTCTCGCTAGGGTGCGAGAGGTCCCGGTTCAAATCCCGGACGAGCCCTTCCTTCTAGGGACCACTTTGAAGGGCCCGACATCTGTGCAGAGTGAGTTTTGATGCAGGATGACGCCCGTGAGCAGCAAGTCGTGGCTCGTTGGTCTAGGGGTTTGATTCTCGCTAGGGTGCGAGGTCCCGGTTCAAATCCCGGACGAGCCCTTCCTTCTAGGGACCACTTTGAAGGGCCCGACATCTGTGCAGAGTGATTCTGATGCAGGATGACGCCCGTGAGCAGAAAGTCGTGGCTCGTTGGTCTAGGGGTATGATTCTCGCTAGGGTGCGAGAGGTCCCGGTTCAAATCCCGGACGAGCCCTTCCTTCTAGGGACCACTTTGAAGGGCCCGACATCTGTGCAGAGTGATTCTGATGCAGGACGACGCCCGTGAGCATAAAGGCGTGGCTCGTTGGTCTAGGGGTATGATTCTCGCTAGGGTGCGAGAGGTCCCGGTTCAAATCCCGGACGAGCCCTTCCTTCTAGGGACCACTTTTGAAGGGCCCGACATCTGTGCAGAGTGATTCTGATGCAGGACGACGCCCGGTGAGCAGAAAGGCGTGGCTCGTTGGTCTAGGGGTATGATTCTCGCTTAGGGTGCGAGAGGTCCCGGTTCAAATCCCGGACGAGCCCTTCCTTCTGGGGACCACTTTGAAGGGCCCGACATTTGCAGAGTGAGTTTTGATGCAGGATGACGCCCGGTGACCAGCAAGTCGTGGCTCGTTGGTCTAGGGGTATGATTCTCGCTTAGGGTGCGAGAGGTCCCGGGTTCAAATCCCGGACGAGCCCTTCCTTCTAGGGACCACTTTTGAAGTGCCCGACATCTTTGCAGAGTGAGTTTTGATGCAGGATGACGCCCAGTGACCAGCAAGTCGTGGCTCGTTGGTCTAGGGGTTTGATTCTCGCTTAGGGTGCGAGAGGTCCCGGGTTCAAATCCCGGACGAGCCCTTCCTTCTAGGGACCACTTTGAAGGGCCCGACATCTTTGCAGAGTGAGTTTTGATGCAGGATGACGCCCGGTGACCAGCAAGTCGTGGCTCGTTGGTCTAGGGGTATGATTCTCGCTTAGGGTGCGAGAGGTCCCGGTTCAAATCCCGGACGAGCCCTTCCTTCTAGGGACCACTTTGAAGGGCCCGACATCTGTGCAGAGTGATTCTGATGCAGGACGACGCCCGGTGAGCAGAAAGGCGTGGCTCGTTGGTCTAGGGGTATGATTCTCGCTAGGGTGCGAGAGGTCCCGGGTTCAAATCCCGGACGAGCCCTTCCTTCTAGGGACCACTTTTGAAGGGCCCGACATCTTTGCAGAGTGAGTTTTGATGCAGGATGACGCCCGGTGACCAGCAAGTCGTGGCTCGTTGGTCTAGGGGTTTGATTCTCGCTTAGGGTGCGAGAGGTCCCGGGTTCAAATCCCGGACGAGCCCTTCCTTCTAGGGACCACTTTTGAAGGGCCCGACATCTGTGCAGAGTGATTCTGATGCAGGACGACGCCCTGTGAGCAGCAAGTCGTGGCTCGTTGGTCTAGGGGTATGATTCTCGCTAGGGTGCGAGAGGTCCCGGTTCAAATCCCGGACGAGCCCTTCCTTCTAGGGACCACTTTGAAGGACATCTGTGCAGAGTGATTCTGATGCAGGACGACGCCCGTGAGCAGCAAGTCGTGGCTCGTTGGTCTAGGGGCATGATTCTCGCTAGGGTGCGAGAGGTCCCGGTTCAAATCCCGGACGAGCCCTTCCTTCTAGGGACCACTTTTGAAGGGCCCGACATCTGTGCAGAGTGATTCTGATATAGGACGACGCCCGTGAGCATAAAGTCGTGGCTCGTTGGTCTAGGGGTATGATTCTCGCTTAGGGTGCGAGAGGTCCCGGGTTCAAATCCCGGACGAGCCCTTCCTTCTAGGGACCACTTTTGAAGGGCCCGACATCTGTGCAGAGTGATTCTGATGCAGGACGACGCCCGTGAGCATAAAGGCGTGGCTCGTTGGTCTAGGGGTTTGATTCTCGCTAGGGTGCGAGAGGTCCCGGTTCAAATCCCGGACGAGCCCTTCCTTCTAGGGACCACTTTGAAGGGCCCGACATCTTTGCAGAGTGAGTTTTGATGCAGGATGACGCCGTGACCAGCAAGTCGTGGCTCGTTGGTCTAGGGGTATGATTCTCGCTTAGGGTGCGAGAGGTCCCGGGTTCAAATCCCGGACGAGCCCTTCCTTCTAGGGACCACTTTGAAGGGCCCGACATCTGTGCAGAGTGAGTTCTGATGCAGGATGACGCCCGTGACCAGCAAGTCGTGGCTCGTTGGTCTAGGGGTATGATTCTCGCTAGGGTGCGAGAGGTCCCGGTTCAAATCCCGAGCCCTTCCTTCTAGGGACCACTTTGAAGTGCCCGGCATCTTTGCAGAGTGAGTTTTGATGCAGGATGACGCCCGTGACCAGCAAGTCGTGGCTCGTTGGTCTAGGGGTTTGATTCTCGCTTAGGTGCGAGAGTCCCGGTTCAAATCCCGGACGAGCCCTTCCTTCTAGGGACCACTTTTGAAGGGCCCGACATCTTTGCAGAGTGAGTTTTGATGCAGGATGACGCCCGGTGACCAGCAAGTCGTGGCTCGTTGGTCTAGGGGTATGATTCTCGCTTAGGTGCGAGAGGTCCCGGTTCAAATCCCGGACGAGCCCTTCCTTCTAGGGACCACTTTTGAAGGGCCCGACATCTGTGCAGAGTGATTCTGATGCAGGAAGACGCCCGGTGATCAGCAAGTCGTGGCTCGTTGGTCTAGGGGTTTGATTCTCGCTTAGGGTGCGAGAGGTCCCGGGTTCAAATCCCGGACGAGCCCTTCCTTCTAGGGACCACTTTTGAAGGGCCCGACATCTGTGCAGAGTGATTCTGATGCAGGGACGCCCGTGACCAGCAAGTCGTGGCTCGTTGGTCTAGGGGTATGATTCTCGCTTAGGGTGCGAGAGGTCCCGGGTTCAAATCCCGGACGAGCCCTTCCTTCTAGGGACCACTTTTGAAGGGCCCGACATCTGTGCAGAGTGATTCTGATGCAGGACGACGCCCTGTGAGCAGCAAGTCGTGGCTCGTTGGTCTAGGGGTATGATTCTCGCTTAGGGTGCGAGAGGTCCCGGGTTCAAATCCCGGACGAGCCCTTCCTTCTAGGGACCACTTTTGAAGGGCCCGACATCTGTGCAGAGTGATTCTGATGCAGGACGACGCCCGTGACCAGCAAAGGCGTGGCTCGTTGGTCTAGGGGTTTGATTCTCGCTAGGGTGCGAGAGGTCCCGGTTCAAATCCCGGACGAGCCCTTCCTTCTAGGGACCACTTTGAAGGGCCCGACATCTGTGCAGAGTGAGTTTTGATGCAGGATGACGCCCGTGACCAGCAAGTCGTGGCTCGTTGGTCTAGGGGTATGATTCTCGCTAGGGTGCGAGAGGTCCCGGTTCAAATCCCGGACGAGCCCTTCCTTCTAGGGACCACTTTGAAGTGCCCGACATCTTTGCAGAGTGAGTTTTGATGCAGGATGACGCCCGGTGACCAGCAAGTCGTGGCTCGTTGGTCTAGGGGTTTGATTCTCGCTAGGTGCGAGAGGTCCCGGTTCAAATCCCGGACGAGCCCTTCCTTCTAGGGACCACTTTGAAGGGCCCGACATCTTTGCAGAGTGAGTTTTGATGCAGGATGACGCCCGGTGACCAGCAAGTCGTGGCTCGTTGGTCTAGGGGTATGATTCTCGCTAGGTGCGAGAGGTCCCGGTTCAAATCCCGGACGAGCCCTTCCTTCTAGGGACCACTTTGAAGGGCCCGACATCTGTGCAGAGTGAGTTCTGATGCAGGATGACGCCCGTGACCAGCAAGTCGGCTCGTTGGTCTAGGGGCATGATTCTCGCTAGGGTGCGAGAGGTCCTGGTTCAAATCCTGGACGAGCCCTTCCTTCTAGGGACCACTTTTGAAGGGCCCGACATCCGGGCCCGTGACATCTTGCAGAGTGAGTTTTGATGCAGGATGACGCCTGGTGACCAGCAAAAGTCGTGGGCTCGTTGGTCTAGGGGTAAAGATTCTCGCTAGGGGTGCGTAGAGGTCCCGGTTCAAAACCCGGACGTGCCCTTCCTTCTAGGGACCACTTTTGAAGGCCCGACATCTGTGCAGAGTGAGTTCTGATGCAGACGACGCCCGTGAGCATTGTTAAAGGCGTGGCTCGTTGGTCTAGGGGTATGATTCTCGCTAGGGTGCGAGAGGTCCCGGGTTCAAATCCCGGACGAGCCCTTCCTTCTAGGGACCACTTTTGAAGTGCCCGACATCTTTGCAGAGTGAGTTTTGATGCAGGATGACGCCCGGTGACCAGCAAGTCGTGGCTCGTTGGTCTAGGGGGTTGATTCTCGCTTAGGGTGCGAGAGGTCCCGGGTTCAAATCCCGGACGAGCCCTTCCTTCTAGGGACCACTTTTGAAGGGCCCGACATCTGTGCAGAGTGATTCTGATATAGGACGACGCCCGGTGAGCATAAAGGCGTGGCTCGTTGGTCTAGGGGTTTGATTCTCGCTTAGGGTGCGAGAGGTCCCGGGTTCAAATCCCGGACGAGCCCTTCCTTCTAGGGACCACTTTTGAAGGGCCCGACATCTTTGCAGAGTGAGTTTTGATGCAGGATGACGCCCGGTGACCAGCAAGTCGTGGCTCGTTGGTCTAGGGGTATGATTCTCGCTTAGGGTGCGAGAGGTCCCGGTTCAAATCCCGGACGAGCCCTTCCTTCTAGGGACCACTTTTGAAGTGCCCACATCTGCAGAGTGAGTTTTGATGCAGGATGACGCCCGTGACCAGCAAGTCGTGGCTCGTTGGTCTAGGGGTTTGATTCTCGCTAGGGTAGAGGTCCCGGTTCAAATCCCGGACGAGCCCTTCCTTCTGGGGACCACTTTTGAAGGGCCCGACATCTTTGCAGAGTGAGTTTTGATGCAGGATGACGCCCGGTGACCAGCAAGTCGTGGCTCGTTGGTCTAGGGGTATGATTCTCGCTTAGGGTGCGAGAGGTCCGGGTTCAAATCCCGGACGAGCCCTTCCTTCTAGGGACCACTTTTGAATGGCCCGACATCTGTGCAGAGTGATTCTGATGCAGGACGACGCCCGTGAGCAGAAGTCGTGGCTCGTTGGTCTAGGGGTATGATTCTCGCTAGGGTGCGAGAGGTCCCGGGTTCAAATCCCGGACGAGCCCTTCCTTCTAGGGACCACTTTGAAGGGCCCACATCTGTGCAGAGTGAGTTTTGATGCAGGATGACGTGACCAGCAAGTCGTGGCTCGTTGGTCTAGGGGTATGATTCTCGCTAGGTGCGAGAGGTCCCGGTTCAAATCCCGGACGAGCCCTTCCTTCTAGGGACCACTTTGAAGGGCCCGACATCTGTGCAGAGTGATTCTGATGCAGGACGACGCCCGGTGAGCAGAAAGGCGTGGCTCGTTGGTCTAGGGGTATGATTCTCGCTAGGTGCGAGAGGTCCCGGTTCAAATCCCGGACGAGCCCTTCCTTCTAGGGACCACTTTTGAAGGGCCCGACATCTGTGCAGAGTGAGTTTTGATGCAGGATGACGACCAGCAAGTCGTGGCTCGTTGGTCTAGGGGTTTGATTCTCGCTAGGTGCGAGAGGTCCCGGTTCAAATCCCGGACGAGCCCTTCCTTCTAGGGACCACTTTTGAAGGGCCCGACATCTGTGCAGAGTGATTCTGATGCAGGACGACGCCCGTGAGCCAGCAAGGCGTGGCTCGTTGGTCTAGGGGTATGATTCTCGCTAGGTGCGAGAGGTCCCGGTTCAAATCCCGGACAAGCCCTTCCTTCTAGGGACCACTTTGAAGGGCCCGACATCTGTGCAGAGTGATTCTGATGCAGGACGACGCCCGTGAGCAGCAAAGGCGTGGCTCGTTGGTCTAGGGGTATGATTCTCGCTAGGGTGCGAGAGGTCCCGGTTCAAATCCCGGACGAGCCCTTCCTTCTAGGGACCACTTTGAAGGGCCCGACATCTGTGCAGAGTGATTCTGATGCAGGACGACGCCCGTGAGCAGAAAGTCGTGGCTCGTTGGTCTAGGGGTATGATTCTCGCTAGGTGTGCGAGGTCCCGGGTTCAAATCCCGGACGAGCCCTTCCTTCTAGGGACCACTTTTGAAGGGCCCGGACATCTGTGCAGAGTGATTCTGATGCAGGACGACGCCCGTGAGCAGAAAGTCGTGGCTCGTTGGTCTAGGGGTATGATTCTCGCTAGGGTGCGAGAGGTCCCGGGTTCAAATCCCGGACGAGCCCTTCCTTCTAGGGACCACTTTTGAAGGGCCGACATCTGTGCAGAGTGATTCTGATAGGACGCCCGTGAGCATAAAGGCGTGGCTCGTTGGTCTAGGGGTATGATTCTCGCTAGGGTGCGAGAGGTCCCGGTTCAAATCCCGGACGAGCCCTTCCTTCTGGGGACCACTTTGAAGGGCCCGACATCTGTGCAGAGTGATTCTGATGCAGGATGACGCCCGTGACCAGCAAGTCGTGGCTCGTTGGTCTAGGGGTATGATTCTCGCTAGGTGCGAGAGGTCCCGGTTCAAATCCCGGACGAGCCCTTCCTTCTAGGGACCACTTTGAAGTGCCCGACATCTTGCAGAGTGAGTTTTGATGCAGGATGACGCCCGTGACCAGCAAGTCGTGGCTCGTTGGTCTAGGGGTATGATTCTCGCTAGGGTGCGAGAGGTCCCGGGTTCAAATCCCGGACGAGCCCTTCCTTCTAGGGACCACTTTGAAGGCCCGACATCTGTGCAGAGTGATTCTGATGCAGGACAACGCCCGTGAGCAGAAAGTCGTGGCTCGCTGGTCTAGGGGTATGATTCTCGCTAGGGTGCGAGAGGTCCCGGGTTCAAATCCCGGACGAGCCCTTCCTTCTAGGGACCACTTTTGAAGGGCCCGACATCTGTGCAG
>CM040932.1:9056313-9058813 GCA_023029165.1 Gobiocypris rarus | reverse complement strand
GAAAGTCGTGGCTCGTTGGTCTAGGGGTATGATTCTCGCTAGGTGCGAGAGGTCCCGGTTCAAATCCCGGACGAGCCCTTCCTTCTAGGGACCACTTTTGAAGGGCCCGACATCTGTGCAGAGTGATTCTGATGCAGGACGACGCCCGTGAGCATAAAGGCGTGGCTCGTTGGTCTAGGGGTATGATTCTCGCTAGGTGCGAGAGGTCCCGGGTTCAAATCCCGGACGAGCCCTTCCTTCTAGGGACCACTTTTGAAGGGCCCGACATCTTTGCAGAGTGAGTTTTGATGCAGGATGACGCCCGTGACCAGCAAGTCGTGGCTCGTTGGTCTAGGGGTATGATTCTCGCTAGGTGCGAGAGGTCCCGGTTCAAATCCCGGACGAGCCCTTCCTTCTAGGGACCACTTTGAAGGGCCCGACATCTGTGCAGAGTGAGTTTTGATGCAGGATGACGCCCGGTGACCAGCAAGTCGTGGCTCGTTGGTCTAGGGGTATGATTCTCGCTTAGGTGCGAGAGGTCCCGGTTCAAATCCCGGACGAGCCCTTCCTTCTAGGGACCACTTTGAAGTGCCCGACATCTTTGCAGAGTGAGTTTTGATGCAGGATGACGCCCGTGACCAGCAAGTCGTGGCTCGTTGGTCTAGGGGTTTGATTCTCGCTTAGGTGCGAGAGGTCCCGGTTCAAATCCCGGACGAGCCCTCTTCCTTCTAGGGACCACTTTTGAAGGGCCCGACATCTTGCAGAGTGAGTTTTGATGCAGGATGACGCCCGGTGACCAGCAAGTCGTGGCTCGTTGGTCTAGGGGTATGATTCTCGCTAGGTGCGAGAGGTCCCGGTTCAAATCCCGGACGAGCCCTTCCTTCTAGGGACCACTTTGAAGGGCCCGACATCTGTGCAGAGTGATTCTGATGCAGGAGACGCCCGTGAGCAGAAAGTCGTGGCTCGTTGGTCTAGGGGTATGATTCTCGCTAGGGTGCGAGAGGTCCCGGTTCAAATCCCGGACGAGCCCTTCCTTCTAGGGACCACTTTGAAGGGCCCGACATCTGTGCAGAGTGATTCTGATATAGGACGACGCCCGTGAGCATAAAGGCGTGGCTCGTTGGTCTAGGGGTATGATTCTCGCTAGGGTGCGAGAGGTCCCGGTTCAAATCCCGGACGAGCCCTTCCTTCTAGGGACCACTTTGAAGGGCCCGACATCTGTGCAGAGTGAGTTTTGATGCAGGATGACGCCCGGTGACCAGCAAGTCGTGGCTCGTTGGTCTAGGGGTATGATTCTCGCTAGGTGCGAGAGGTCCCGGTTCAAATCCCGGACGAGCCCTTCCTTCTAGGGACCACTTTTGAAGGGCCCGACATCTGTGCAGAGTGAGTTTTGATGCAGGATGACGCCCGTGAGCAGCAAGTCGTGGCTCGTTGGTCTAGGGGTATGATTCTCGCTTAGGGTGCGAGAGGTCCCGGTTCAAATCCCGACGAGCCCTTCCTTCTAGGGACCACTTTGAAGGGCCCGACATCTTTGCAGAGTGATTTTGATGCAGGATGACGCCCGTGACCAGCAAGTCGTGGCTCGTTGGTCTAGGGGTTTGATTCTCGCTAGGTGCGAGAGGTCCCGGTTCAAATCCCGGACGAGCCCTTCCTTCTAGGGACCACTTTGAAGGGCCCGACATCTTTGCAGAGTGAGTTTTGATGCAGGATGACGCCCGTGACCAGCAAGTCGTGGCTCGTTGGTCTAGGGGTATGATTCTCGCTTAGGTGCGAGAGGTCCCGGGTTCAAATCCCGGACGAGCCCTTCCTTCTAGGGACCACTTTTGAAGGGCCCGACATCTGTGCAGAGTGATTCTGATGCAGGATGACGCCCGGTGAGCAGAAAGGCGTGGCTCGTTGGTCTAGGGGTATGATTCTCGCTAGGGTGCGAGAGGTCCCGGTTCAAATCCCGGACGAGCCCTTCCTTCTAGGGACCACTTTGAAGGGCCCGACATCTGTGCAGAGTGAGTTTTGATGCAGGATGACGCCCGTGACCAGCAAGTCGTGGCTCGTTGGTCTAGGGGTATGATTCTCGCTAGGTGCGAGAGGTCCCGGTTCAAATCCCGGACGAGCCCTTCCTTCTAGGGACCACTTTGAAGGGCCCGACATCTGTGCAGAGTGATTCTGATGCAGGACGCCCGTGAGCAGCAAGTCGTGGCTCGTTGGTCTAGGGGTTTGATTCTCGCTAGGGTGCGAGAGGTCCCGGTTCAAATCCCGGACGAGCCCTTCCTTCTAGGGACCACTTTGAAGGGCCCGACATCTGTGCAGAGTGATTCTGATGCAGGACGACGCCCGTGAGCAGCAAGTCGTGGCTCGTTGGTCTAGGGGTATGATTCTCGCTAGGGTGCGAGAGGTCCCGGTTCAAATCCCGGACGAGCCCTTCCTTCTAGGGACCACTTTGAAGGGCCCGACATCTGTGCAGAGTGATTCTGATGCAGGATGACGCCCGTGACCAGCATAAAGGCGTGGCTCGTTGGTCTAG
>CM040932.1:9026313-9051313 GCA_023029165.1 Gobiocypris rarus | reverse complement strand
CGAGCCCTTCCTTCTAGGGACCACTTTGAAGGGCCCGACATCTGTGCAGAGTGATTCTGATGCAGGACGACGCCCGGTGAGCAAGTCGTGGCTCGTTGGTCTAGGGGTATGATTCTCGCTAGGGTGCGAGAGGTCCCGGTTCAAATCCCGGACGAGCCCTTCCTTCTAGGGACCACTTTTGAAGGGCCCGACATCTGTGCAGAGTGATTCTGATGCAGGATGACGCCCGTGAGCATAAAGGCGTGGCTCGTTGGTCTAGGGGTTTGATTCTCGCTAGGTGCGAGAGGTCCCGGTTCAAATCCCGGACGAGCCCTTCCTTCTAGGGACCACTTTGAAGGGCCCGACATCTTTGCAGAGTGAGTTTTGATGCAGGATGACGCCCGTGACCAGCAAGTCGTGGCTCGTTGGTCTAGGGGTATGATTCTCGCTAGGTGCGAGAGGTCCCGGTTCAAATCCCGGACGAGCCCTTCCTTCTAGGGACCACTTTGAAGGGCCCACATCTGTGCAGAGTGAGTTCTGATGCAGGATGACGCCCGGTGACCAGCAAGTCGTGGGCTCGTTGGTCTAGGGGTATGATTCTCGCTAGGGTGCGAGAGGTCCCGGTTCAAATCCCGGACGAGCCCTTCCTTCTAGGGACCACTTTGAAGGGCCCGACATCTTTGCAGAGTGAGTTCTGATGCAGGATGACGCCTGGTGACCAGCAAGTCGTGGCTCGTTGGTCTAGGGGTATGATTCTCGCTAGGTGCGAGAGGTCCCGGTTCAAATCCCGGACGAGCCCTTCCTTCTAGGGGACCACTTTTGAAGGGCCCGACATCTGTGCAGAGTGATTCTGATGCAGGATGACGCCCGTGAGCAGAAAGGCGTGGCTCGTTGGTCTAGGGGTATGATTCTCGCTAGGGTGCGAGAGGTCCCGGGTTCAAATCCCGGACGAGCCCTTCCTTCTAGGGACCACTTTTGAAGGGCCCGACATCTGTGCAGAGTGAGTTCTGATGCAGGATGACGCCCGTGACCAGCAAGTCGTGGCTCGTTGGTCTAGGGGTTTGATTCTCGCTAGGTGCGAGAGGTCCCGGTTCAAATCCCGGACGAGCCCTTCCTTCTAGGGACCACTTTTGAAGGGCCCGACATCTGTGCAGAGTGATTCTGATGCAGGATGACGCCCGTGAGCCAGCAAGTCGTGGCTCGTTGGTCTAGGGGTGATTCTCGCTAGGGTGCGAGAGGTCCCGGTTCAAATCCCGGACGAGCCCTTCCTTCTAGGGACCACTTTTGAAGGGCCCGACATCTGTGCAGAGTGATTCTGATGCAGGACGACGCCCGTGAGCATAAAGTCGTGGCTCGTTGGTCTAGGGGTATGATTCTCGCTAGGTGCGAGAGGTCCCGGGTTCAAATCCCGGACGAGCCCTTCCTTCTAGGGACCACTTTGAAGGGCCCGACATCTGTGCAGAGTGATTCTGATGCAGGACGACGCCCGTGAGCAGAAAGGCGTGGCTCGTTGGTCTAGGGGTATGATTCTCGCTAGGGTGCGAGAGGTCCCGGTTCAAATCCCGGACGAGCCCTTCCTTCTAGGGACCACTTTGAAGGGCCCGACATCTGTGCAGAGTGATTCTGATGCAGGACGACGCCCGTGAGCATAAAGTCGTGGCTCGTTGGTCTAGGGGCATGATTCTCGCTTAGGTGCGAGAGGTCCCGGTTCAAATCCCGGACGAGCCCTTCCTTCTAGGGACCACTTTGAAGGGCCCGACATCTGTGCAGAGTGATTCTGATGCAGGATGACGCCCGTGAGCCAGCAAGTCGTGGCTCGTTGGTCTAGGGGTTTGATTCTCGCTAGGTGCGAGAGGTCCCGGTTCAAATCCCGGACGAGCCCTTCCTTCTAGGGACCACTTTGAAGGGCCCGACATCTGTGCAGAGTGAGTTTTGATGCAGGATGACGCCCGTGACCAGCAAGTCGTGGCTCGTTGGTCTAGGGGTTTGATTCTCGCTAGGTGCGAGAGGTCCCGGTTCAAATCCCGGACGAGCCCTTCCTTCTAGGGACCACTTTGAAGGGCCCGACATCTTTGCAGAGTGAGTTTTGATGCAGGATGACGCCCGGTGACCAGCAAGTCGTGGCTCGTTGGTCTAGGGGTTTGATTCTCGCTAGGGTGCGAGAGGTCCCGGTTCAAATCCCGGACGAGCCCTTCCTTCTGGGGACCACTTTTGAAGGGCCCGACATCTTTGCAGAGTGAGTTTTGATGCAGGATGACGCCCGGTGACCAGCAAGTCGTGGCTCGTTGGTCTAGGGGTATGATTCTCGCTAGGTGCGAGAGGTCCCGGTTCAAATCCCGGACGAGCCCTTCCTTCTAGGGACCACTTTGAAGGGCCCGACATCTGTGCAGAGTGATTCTGATGCAGGATGACGCCCGTGAGCAGCAAGTCGTGGCTCGTTGGTCTAGGGGTATGATTCTCGCTAGGGTGCGAGAGGTCCCGGTTCAAATCCCGGACGAGCCCTTCCTTCTAGGGACCACTTTTGAAGGGCCCGACATCTGTGCAGAGTGATTCTGATGCAGGATGACGCCCGGTGACCAGCAAGTCGTGGCTCGTTGGTCTAGGGGTTTGATTCTCGCTTAGGGTGCGAGAGGTCCCGGTTCAAATCCCGACGAGCCCTTCCTTCTAGGGACCACTTTGAAGGGCCCGACATCTGTGCAGAGTGATTCTGATGCAGGACGACGCCCGTGAGCAGCAAGTCGTGGCTCGTTGGTCTAGGGGTATGATTCTCGCTAGGGTGCGAGAGGTCCCGGTTCAAATCCCGGACGAGCCCTTCCTTCTAGGGACCACTTTTGAAGGGCCCGACATCTGTGCAGAGTGATTCTGATGCAGGACGACGCCCGTGAGCAGCAAAGTCGTGGCTCGTTGGTCTAGGGGTATGATTCTCGCTTAGGTGCGAGAGGTCCCGGTTCAAATCCCGGACGAGCCCTTCCTTCTAGGGACCACTTTGAAGGGCCCGACATCTGTGCAGAGTGATTCTGATGCAGGACGACGCCCGTGAGCAGAAAGTCGTGGCTCGTTGGTCTAGGGGTATGATTCTCGCTTAGGGTGCGAGAGTCCCGGTTCAAATCCCGGACGAGCCCTTCCTTCTAGGGACCACTTTGAAGGGCCCGACATCTGTGCAGAGTGATTCTGATATAGGACGACGCCCGTGAGCATAAAGGCGTGGCTCGTTGGTCTAGGGGTTTGATTCTCGCTAGGGTGCGAGAGGTCCCGGTTCAAATCCCGGACGAGCCCTTCCTTCTAGGGACCACTTTGAAGGGCCCGGCATCTGTGCAGAGTGAGTTTTGATGCAGGATGACGCCCGTGACCAGCAAGTCGTGGCTCGTTGGTCTAGGGGTATGATTCTCGCTAGGGTGCGAGAGGTCCCGGTTCAAATCCCGGACGAGCCCTTCCTTCTAGGGACCACTTTTGAAGGGCCCGACATCTGTGCAGAGTGATTCTGATGCAGGATGACGCCCGTGAGCAGAAAGTCGTGGCTCGTTGGTCTAGGGGTATGATTCTCGCTTAGGTGCGAGAGGTCCCGGGTTCAAATCCCGGACGAGCCCTTCCTTCTAGGGACCACTTTGAAGGGCCCGACATCTTTGCAGAGTGAGTTTTGATGCAGGATGACGCCCGGTGACCAGCAAGTCGTGGCTCGTTGGTCTAGGGGTATGATTCTCGCTAGGGTGCGAGAGGTCCCGGTTCAAATCCCGGACGAGCCCTTCCTTCTAGGGACCACTTTGAAGGGCCCGACATCTGTGCAGAGTGATTCTGATGCAGGACGACGCCCGTGAGCAGCGTGGCTCGTTGGTCTAGGGGTATGATTCTCGCTAGGGTGCGAGAGGTCCCGGTTCAAATCCCGGACGAGCCCTTCCTTCTAGGGACCACTTTGAAGTGCCCACATCTTTGCAGAGTGAGTTTTGATGCAGGATGACGCCCGTGACCAGCAAGTCGTGGCTCGTTGGTCATCACATGGAACCAACCCAACCGATATAGATATTATACAACAAAGTGATGATGTCACTGGACCATTACATGGTAACTTGTATATTGCGTACTGCTGAAATCTGTCATGTTGCGCCACGTTATCGACCAGGCAGAACGATCCTTCCAACCACTATAGATAGATTCTCAAATAGCTTACCTGATCTGTCTCAGCTGCTCAGTGAACCCAAACTAACAGATGAACTAGAGGAAATGACTAGCAGTATGAGCACCATTTTCTCTAGTACATTAGAAAATGTTGCACCAATTAGATTAAAAAGGTTAGAGAGAAAACTAAAGCACCATGGTACAACAGTGCTACACATGTTATCAAGAGAGAAACTCGTAACTTAGAGCGAAAATGGAAACAAACTAATTTAGAGGTCTTTAGAATCGAAAGATAGTACGTCACGTTATAAAAGGCCTAAAAGCAGCCAGGGCTGAGCATCTCCTAATAGAAAATAACCAAAATAATCCAGGTTTTATTTAACACCTAGATTAACAAATAAACAAGCATCGCTGAGCAAAATATTCGTTACAGTTTAGTAGTAACGTGAATTTCTTCACTGAGAAAATAGAAAGCATCAGAAACAGAATTGTAAATGTACAACCTTTAATGATGTCTTATGATTCAACCTCAATTATCGCCCCTCAAGAACTACTACACCGCTTTACAACTATAGGACAGGAAGAGCTAAATAAACTTATCATTGCATCTAAACCAACAACATGTTTATTAGATCCTATACCCACTAAACTACTGAAAGAGCTGTTACCTGTAGTGGAAGAGCCTCTTCTCAATATTATTAACTCGTCTTTATCTTTAGGTCATGTTCCAAGAATATTCAAGTTGGCAGTCATAAAACCTCTCATTAAGAAGCCACAATTAGATCATAATAACCTAGCAAATTACAGACCCATTTCAAATCTTCCATTTATGTCTAAAATACTAGAAAAAGTTGTGTCTGCTCAATTGTGCTCTTTCTTGCAAGAAAATGATATCTATGAAAAATTTCAATCCAGTTCAGACCACACCATAGCACAGAAACTGCGCCGTTAAAATCACAAATGATTTACTTCTAGCTTCTGACCAAGGCTGTATCTCAATACTAGTTCTACTCGATCTTAGTGCTGCGTTCGATACTATAGATCATAAAATACTCTTAGATCGACTTCAAAATTACACTGGTGTTCAGGGACATGCATTAAACTGGTTTAGATCGTACTTATCAGACCGCTACCATTTTGTCTGTCTAAATGGGGAAAAATCAAAGATAACGTCAGTAGACTATGGGGTGCCGCAAGGATCTGTGTTAGGCCCTCTGCTATTCTCAATATATATGCTGCCACTTGGTAATATTATAAGAAAACATGGAATTAATTTCACTGTTATGCTGATGACACTCAATTATATATTTCATCACGACCAGATGAAAACGCTAAATTATCTAAACTGACAGCGTGTGTTGAAGATATTAAATACTGGATGACGTGTAATTTTCTGCTATTAAATTCAGATAAAACAGAGGTATTACTTATTGGTCCAAAAAACGGCCCACAAAACCTCTCACAACACAACTTTAACTTGGAAGGACGTCCTGTCACTTTATCCACTACAGTAAAAGACCTGGGTGTTATATTAGACCGCAACTTGTCTTTCGAAAATCATATTTCATATGTTACAAGAACAGCATTTTTCCACCTTAGAAACATTGCTAAGCTACGTAACATGCTATCTATTTCTGATGCAGAAAAGTTAGTTCATGCATTCATGACCTCGAGACTAGATTACTGTAATGCTTTATTAGCTGGTTGTCCTGCATCCTCAATAAACAAGCTACAGTTAGTCCAAAACGCAGCTGCTAGAGTTCTTACTAGGTCAAGAAAATATGATCATATAACACCAATTTTATCATCTCTACACTGGTTACCTATTAAGTTCCGTATCAATTACAAAGTATTGCTACTGACCTATAAAGCCCTAAATGGTTTAGCTCCAGTGTATTTAACGGATTTTCTATCGCCCTACAATCCATCGCGCTCTTTAAGATCACTAAACTCAAGGCTTCTGGTCATTCCTAGGATATCTAAGTCCACTAAAGGAGGGAGGGCATTTTCACATTTAGCTCCTAAACTCTGGAATAGTCTTCCTGATATTGTTCGAGGTTCAGACTCGCTGTCCCAGTTTAAAACTAGATTAAAGACGCATCTCTTTAGCCAAGCATTCACATTATAATTACCTTTTATACTACAGTTAAATCGGATCGAAGAATTAATATTCTGAACAGCAGCTATGCTAATTATTTCCCATCTGCTTTTCTGTTATTATCTCGGGACACTAGTCCCGAGGTAAATAGTTGGTCAGCTCCAGTTTGTATCCAGCCTCTCATGGAGACTTCAGATGCCCCAACACCTGTGATGCGACGACTCGGCGCCTGTGATGAGACGACTCAACACCAGCGCTGTTATAGCGGCCTAAAATAATACATGATTGATTAACTTTTTCTAACATTTTCAATGTACATTTATAAAATGCACTTTCTGTAAAGCTGCTTTGAAACAATGTGTATTGTGAAAAGCGCTATACAAATAAATTTGAATTGAATTGAATTGAATCTAGGGGTTTGATTCTCGCTTAGGGTGCGAGAGGTCCTGGGTTCAAATCCCGGACGAGCCCTTCCTTCTAGGGACCACTTTTGAAGGGCCCGACATCTGTGCAGAGTGAGTTTTGATGCAGGACGACGCCCGGTGAGCAGAAAGTCGTGGCTCGTTGGTCTAGGGGTATGATTCTCGCTTAGGGTGCGAGAGGTCCCGGGTTCAAATCCCGGACGAGCCCTTCCTTCTAGGGACCACTTTTGAATGGCCCGACATCTTTGCAGAGTGAGTTTTGATGCAGGAAGACGCCCGGTGAGCAGCAAGTCGTGGCTCGTTGGTCTAGGGGTTTGATTCTCGCTTAGGGTGCGAGAGGTCCTGGGTTCAAATCCCGGACGAGCCCTTCCTTCTAGGGACCACTTTTGAATGGCCCGACATCTTTGCAGAGTGAGTTTTGATGCAGGAAGACGCCCGGTGAGCAGCAAGTCGTGGCTCGTTGGTCTAGGGGTATGATTCTCGCTTAGGGTGCGAGAGGTCCCGGGTTCAAATCCCGGACGACCCCTTCCTTCCAGGCACCACTTTTGAAGGGCCCGACATCTTTGCAGAGTAAGTTTTGACACAGGATGACGCCTGGTGACCAGCAAGTCGTGGCTCGTTGGTCTAGGGGTATGATTCTCGCTTAGGGTGCGAGAGGTCCCGGGTTCAAATCCCGGACGAGCCCTTCCTTCTAGGGACCACTTTTGAAGGGCCCGACATCTGTGCAGAGTGATTCTGATGCAGGACGACGCCCGGTGAGCAGAAAGTCGTGGCTCGTTGGTCTAGGGGTATGATTCTCGCTTAGGGTGCGAGAGGTCCCGGGTTCAAATCCCGGACGAGCCCTTCCTTCTAGGGACCACTTTTGAATGGCCCGACATCTTTGCAGAGTGAGTTTTGATGCAGGAAGACGCCCGGTGAGCAGCAAGTCGTGGCTCGTTGGTCTAGGGGTATGATTCTCGCTTAGGGTGCGAGAGGTCCCGGGTTCAAATCCCGGACGAGCCCTCCCTTCTAGGGACCACTTTTGAAGGGCCCGACATCTGTTCAGATTGAGGTCTGATGCAGGACGATGCCAGAAGACCAGAAAGTTGTGGCTCGTTGGTGTAGGGGTATGATTCTCTCTTCGGGTGCGAGAGGTCCTGTGTTCAAATCCCGGAAGAGCCCAGACTTTGTGCGCCATTTTTGGAATGTCCGTTCTTTGGGTTGACTGCCATCCACCAAGCTTAGAAGGCGCTTTACCGTCTCCAGCAGTGACCCTTTACTTAATCCGTTTCACAGGATTTAATGCCAGGTCGACAGTCAGGAGGCTAGGCCGGTTCGCGCAGTTGGTTAGAGCTTTAGACTGAAAATCTAAAGGTCCCTAGTTCAATCCCGGGTTTCGTCATGCAGGGCCTGCGAGAAGAGATCCTGTCTGGTTCCATGGTGTAATGGTTAGCACTCTGGACTCTGAATCCAGCGATCCGAGTTCAAATCTCGGTGGGACCTTTATTCCTGAATCTGCTCGAAACAGCATGAATGGAAAGACTTGACAACTGTTGAGACCATTACATTTAGGTTTTATTCCCTCCGTTTCTGCCACCTGATGGTGTTCCTTGCCATCGTCGCCTTTGGCTTGCTTAATGGGGACACTTAATATTCAAGAGTAGTATTGATTTAACTGCACTTCACACTATTGGATGAAAAGTAAACGTCAACTGAATTGAGCTGGACGATAACACTGCTGTCTTTTGCAGAGCTTCTTTATAGCTGAATTAAACTTGTTACGTAAACAATGAACTGTACACAGTTATGAAACGGAACCTCAGCTGAATAATGACGCTATTGTCTTTTGAAGAGCTGCTTTACAGCACAATTGAATTCCGCTTGCATCATTATTTTCCTGTCTATCACTGTAAAGCTGCCTTGAAACAATCTGTACTGTATAAAGCGCTATGTAAATAAAGGTGACTTGGCTCAAGTGATCATACGCTGCTTTGCGGTGCGCCCTATTATCTTACAAACTCCAGTCTATCATTCTTCGCAGGGAAAGATAAACCATAAAGTACTCACCTGGCATAGCATAAATTCAGGCACCATCTGCTGCTTAAAGTCAACAACTCAAATAAGTCTGGTTTAATCCAACCACGCGCATTTGTCAGTCACGGGACGCTGGGCGCCTGACAGCGCCTCACCTCCGAAGCCATATACAAAGTGATTTCAGATGCCGGACGACCAGCACAGAGAGGCTTGTTGGTCTAGGGTATGATTCTCGCTTGGTCGAGAGGTCCCAGTTCAAATCCCGGACGAGCCCTTCCTTCTAGGGACCACTTTTGAAGGTCCCCATCTGTTCAGATTAAGGTTTGATGCAGGGACGATGCCAGGAGACCAGAAAGTTGTGGCTCGTTGGTGTAGGGGTATGATTCTCTCTTCGGGTGCGAGAGGTCCTGTGTTCAAATCCCGGACGAGCCCAGACTTTGTGTGCCTTTTTTGGAAGGTCCGTTCTTTGGGTTGACTGCCATCCACCAAGCTTAGAAGGCGCTTTACCGTCTCCAGCAGTGACCCTTTACTTAATCCGTTTCACAGGATTTAATGCCAGGTCGACAGTCAGGAGGCTAGGCCGGTTCGCGCAGTTGGTTAGAGCTTTAGACTGAAAATCTAAAGGTCCCTGGTTCAATCCCGGGTTTCGTCATGCAGGGCCTGCGAGAAGAGATCCTGTCTGGTTCCATGGTGTAATGGTTAGCACTCTGGACTCTGAATCCAGCGATCCGAGTTCAAATCTCGGTGGGACCTTTATTCCTGAATCTGCTCGAAACAGCATGAATGGAAAGACTTGACAACTGTTGAGACCATTACATTTAGGTTTTATTCCCTCCGTTTCTGCCACCTGATGGTGTTCCTTGCCACCGTCGCCTTTGGCTTGTAATGGGGACACTTAATATTCAAGAGTAGTATTGATTGAACTGCACTTCACACTATTGGATGAAAAGTAGCGTCAACTGAATTGAGCTGGGCGATAACACTGCTGTCTTTTGCAGAGCTTCTTTATAGCTGAATTAAACATTACGTAAACAATGAACTGTACACAGTTATGAAAGCGGAACCTCAGCTGAATAATGGCTATTGTCTTTTGAAGAGCTGCTTTACAGCACAATTGAATTCGCTTGCATCATTATTTTCCTGTCTATCACTGTAAAGCTGCCTTGAAACAATCTGTACTGTATAAAGCGCTATATTAATAAAGGTGACTTGGCTCAAGTGATCATACGCTGCTTTGCGGTGCGCCTATTATCTTACAAACTCTAGTCTATCATTCTTAGCAGGGAAAGATAAACCATAAAGTACTCACCTGGCCGCAGCATGAAGTCAGGCACCATCTGCTGCTTAAAGTCAAAAACTCAAATAAGTCTGGTTTTAATCCAACCACGCACATTTGTCAGTCACAGACGCTGGACGCCTGACAGCGCCTCACCTCCGAAGCCATATACAAAGTGATTTCAGATGCCGGACGACCAGCACAGCGAGGCTCGTTGGTCTAGGGGTATGATTCTCTCTTCGGGTGCGAGAGGTCCTGGGTTCAAATCCCGGATGAGCCAAGACTTTGTTTGCCTTTTTTGGAAGGTCCGTTCTTTGGGTTGACTGCCATCCACCAAGCTTAGAAGGCGCTTTACCGTCTCCAGCAGTGATCCTTTACTTAATCCGTTTCACAGGATTTAATGCCAGGTCGACAGTCAGGAGGCTAGGCCGGTTCGCGCAGTTGGTTAGAGCGTTAGACTGAAGATCTAAAGAACCCTGGTTCAATCCCGGGTTTCGTCATGCAGGGCCTGCGAGAAGAGATCCTGTCTGGTTCCATGGTGTAATGGTTAGCACTCTGGACTCTGAATCCAGCGATCCGAGTTCAAATCTCGGTGGGACCTTTATTCCTGAATCTGCTCGAAACAGCATGAATGGAAAGACTTGACAACTGTTGAGACCATTACATTTAGGTTTTATTCCCTCCGTTTCTGCCACCTGATGGTGTTCCTTGCCACCGTCGCCTTTGGCTTGCTTAATGGGGACACTTAATATTCAAGAGTAGTATTGATTGAACTGCACTTCACACTATTGGATGAAAAGTAGCGTCAACTGAATTGAGCTGGGCGATAACACTGCTGTTTTTTGCAGAGCTTCTTTATAGCTGAATTAAACTTGTTACGTAATCAATGAACTGTACACAGTTATGAAACGGAACCTCAGCTGAATAATGACGCTATTGTCTTTTGAAGAGCTGCTTTACAGCACAATTGAATTCCGCTTTTATCATTATTTTCCTGTCTATCACTGTAAAGCTGCCTTGAAACAATCTGTACTGTATAAAGCGCTATATTAATAAAGGTGACTTGGCTCAAGTGATCATACGCTGCTTTGCGGTGCGCCCTATTATCTTACAAACTCTAGTCTATCATTCTTCGCAGGGGAAAGATAAACCATAAAGTACTCACCTGGCCGCAGCATGAAGTCAGGCACCATCTGCTGCTTAAAGTCAACAACTCAAATAAGTCTGGTTTTAATCCAACCACGCACATTTGTCAGTCACGCCTGACAGCGCCTCACCTCCGAAGCCATATACAAAGCGATTTCAGATGCCGGACGACCAGCACAGCGAGGCTCGTTGGTCTAGGGGTATGATTCTCTCTTCGGGTGCGAGAGGTCCCGGGTTCAAATCCCGGACGAGCCCTTTCTTCTAGGTACCACTTTTGAAGGTCCCGACATCTGTTCAGATTGAGGTCTGATGCAGGACGATGCCAGGAGACCAAAAAGCTCGTTGGTCTAGGTGTATGATTCTCTCTTCGGGTGCGAGAGGTCATGGGTTCAAATCCCGGATGAGCCTAGACTTTGTGTGCCTTTTATGGAAGGTCCGTTCTTTGGGTTGACTGCCATCCACCAAGCTTAGAAGGCGCTTTACCGTCTCCAGCAGTGATCCTTTACTTAATCCGTTTCACAGGATTTAATGCCAGGTCGACAGTCAGGAGGCTAGGCCGGTTCGCGCAGTTGGTTAGAGCGTTAGACTGAAGATCTAAAGAACCCTGGTTCAATCCCGGGTTTCGTCATGCAGGGCCTGCGAGAAGAGATCCTGTCTGGTTCCATGGTGTAATGGTTAGCACTCTGGACTCTGAATCCAGCGATCCGAGTTCAAATCTCGGTGGGACCTTTCTTCCTGAATCTGCTCAAAACAGCATGAATGGAAAGACCTGACAACTGTTGAGACCATTACATATAGGTTTTATTCCCTCCGTTTCTGCCACCTGATGGTGTTCCTTGCCACCGTCGCCTTTGGCTTGCTTAATGGGGACACTTAATATTCAAGAGTAGTATTGATTTAACTGCACTTCACACTATTGGATGAAAAGTAAACGTCAACTGAATTGAGCTGGACGATAACACTGCTGTTTTTTGCAGAGCTTCTTTATAGCTGAATTAAACTTGTTACGTAATCAATGAACTGTACACAGTTATGAAAGCGGAACCTCAGCTGAATAATGACGCTATTGTCTTTTGAAGAGCTGCTTTAGAGCACAATTGAATTCCGCTTGCATCATTATTTTCCTGTCTATCACTGTAAAGCTGCCTTGAAACAATCTGTACTGTATAAAGCGCTATATAAATAAAGGTGACTTGGCTCAAGTGATCATACGCTGCTTTGCAGTGCGCCTATTATCTTACAAACTCTAGTCTATCATTCTTCGCAGGGAAAGATAAACCAAAAGTACTCACCTGGCACGCAGCATGAAGTCAGGCACCATCTGCTGCTTAAAGTCAAAAACTCAAATAAGTCTGGTTTTAATCCAACCACGCACATTTGTCAGTCACGGACGCTGGACGCCTGACAGCGCCTCACCTCCGAAGCCATATACAAAGTGATTTCAGATGCGGACGACCAGCACAGCGAGGCTCGTTGGTCTAGGGGTATGATTCTCTCTTCGGGTGCGAGAGGTCCTGGTTCAAATCCCGGAAGAGCCCAGACTTTGTGTGCCTTTTATGGAAGGTCCGTTCTTTGGGTTGACTGCCATCCACCAAGCTTAGAAGGCGCTTTACCGTCTCCAGCAGTGATCCTTTACTTAATCCGTTTCACAGGATTTAATGCCAGGTCGACATTCAGGAGGCTAGGCCGGTTCGCGCAGTTGGTTAGAGCGTTAGACTGAAAAACTAAAGGTCCCTGGTTCAATCCGGGTTTATCATGCAGGGCCTGCGAGAAGAGATCCTGTCTGGTTCCATGGTGTAATGGTTAGCACCTTTATTCCTGAATCTGCTCGAAACAGCATGAATGGAAAGACCACAACTGTTGAGACCATTACATATAGCTTTTATTCCCTCCGTTTCTGCCACCTGATGGTGTTCCTTGCCACCGTCGCCTTTGGCTTGCTTAATGGGGACACTTAATATTCAAGAGTAGTATTGATTTAACTGCACTTCACACTATTGGATGAAAAGTAAACGTCAACTGAATTGAGCTGGACGATAACACTGCTGTTTTTTGCAGAGCTTCTTTATAGCTGAATTAAACTTGTTACGTAATCAATGAACTGTACACAGTTATGGAACGGAACCTCAGCTGAATAATGGCTATTGTCTTTTGAAGAGCTGCTTTAGAGCACAATTGAATTCGCTTGCATCATTATTTTCCTGTCTATCACTGTAAAGCTGCCTTGAAACAATCTGTACTGTATAAAGCGCTATATAAATAAAGGTGACTTGGCTCAAGTGATCATACGCTGCTTTGCAGTGCGCCCTATTATCTTACAAACTCTAGTCTATCATTCTTCGCAGGGAAAGATAAACCAAAAGTACTCACCTGGCGCAGCATGAAGTCAGGCACCATCTGCTGCTTAAAGTCAAAAACTCAAATAAGTCTGGTTTTAATCCAACCACGCACATTTGTCAGTCACGGACGCTGGACGCCTGACAGCGCCTCACCTCGAAGCCATATACAAAGTGATTTCAGATGCGGACGACCAGCACAGCGAGGCTCGTTGGTCTAGGGGTATGATTCTCGCTTCGGGTGCGAGAGGTCCCGGGTTCAAATCCCGGACGAGCCCTCCCTTCTAGGGACCACTTTTGAAGGGCCCGACATCTGTTCAGATTGAGGTCTGATGCAGGACGATGCCAGAAGACCAGAAAGTCATGGCTCGTTGGTCTAGGGGTATGATTCTCTCTTCGGGTGCGAGAGGTCCTGTGTTCAAATCCCGGACGAGCCCAGACTTTGTGTGCCTTTTTTGGAAGGTCCGTTCTTTGGGTTGACTGCCATCCACCAAGCTTAGAAGGCGCTTTACCGTCTCCAGCAGTGACCCTTTACTTAATCCGTTTCACAGGATTTAATGCCAGGTCGACAGTCAGGAGGCTAGGCCGGTTCGCGCAGTTGGTTAGAGCGTTAGACTGAAGATCTAAAGAACCCTGGTTCAATCCCGGGTTTCGTCATGCAGGGCCTGCGAGAAGAGATCCTGTCTGGTTCCATGGTGTAATGGTTAGCACTCTGGACTCTGAATCCAGCGATCTGAGTTCAAATCTCAGTGGGACCTTTATTCCTGAATCTGCTCGAAACAGCATGAATGGAAAGACCTGACAACTGTTGAGACCATTACATATAGCTTTTATTCCCTCCGTTTCTGCCACCTGATGGTGTTCCTTGCCACCGTCGCCTTTGGCTTGCTTAATGGGGACACTTAATATTCAAGAGTAGTATTGATTTAACTGCACTTCACACTATTGGATGAAAAGTAGCGTCAACTGAATTGAGCTGGGCGATAACACTGCTGTTTTTTGCAGAGCTTCTTTATAGCTGAATTAAACTTGTTACGTAATCAATGAACTGTACACAGTTATGGAACGGAACCTCAGCTGAATAATGACGCTATTGTCTTTTGAAGAGCTGCTTTAGAGCACAATTGAATTCGCTTGCATCATTATTTTCCTGTCTATCACTGTAAAGCTGCCTTGAAACAATCTGTACTGTATAAAGCGCTATATAAATAAAGGTGACTTGGCTCAAGTGATCATACGCTGCTTTGCAGTGCGCCCTATTATCTTACAAACTCTAGTCTATCATTCTTCGCAGGGGAAAGATAAACCAAAAGTACTCACCTGGCAGCATGAAGTCAGGCACCATCTGCTGCTTAAAGTCAAAAACTCAAATAAGTCTGGTTTTAATCCAACCACGCACATTTGTCAGTCACGGACGCTGGACGCCTGACAGCGCCTCACCTCCGAAGCCATATACAAAGTGATTTCAGATGCCGGACGACCAGCACAGCGAGGCTCGTTGGTCTAGGGGTATGATTCTCGACTTGGTGCGAGAGGTCCCGGGTTCAAATCCCGGACGAGCCCTCCCTTCTAGGGACCACTTTTGAAGGGCCCGACATCTGTTCAGATTGAGGTCTGATGCAGGACGATGCCAGAAGACCAGAAAGTCATGGCTCGTTGGTCTAGGGGTATGATTCTCTCTTCGGGTGCGAGAGGTCCTGTGTTCAAATCCCGGACGAGCCCAGACTTTGTGTGCCTTTTTTGGAAGGTCCGTTCTTTGGTTGACTGCCATCCACCAAGCTTAGAAGGCGCTTTACCGTCTCCAGCAGTGACCCTTTACTTAATCCGTTTCACAGGATTTAATGCCAGGTCGACAGTCAGGAGGCTAGGCCGGTTCGCGCAGTTGGTTAGAGCGTTAGACTGAAGATCTAAAGAACCCTGGTTCAATCCCGGGTTTCGTCATGCAGGGCCTGCGAGAAGAGATCCTGTCTGGTTCCATGGTGTAATGGTTAGCACTCTGGACTCTGAATCCAGCGATCTGAGTTCAAATCTCAGTGGGACCTTTATTCCTGAATCTGCTCGAAACAGCATGAATGGAAAGACCTGACAACTGTTGAGACCATTACATATAGCTTTTATTCCCTCCGTTTCTGCCACCTGATGGTGTTCCTTGCCACCGTCGCCTTTGGCTTGCTTAATGGGGACACTTAATATTCAAGAGTAGTATTGATTTAACTGCACTTCACACTATTGGATGAAAAGTAGCGTCAACTGAATTGAGCTGGGCGATAACACTGCTGTTTTTGCAGAGCTTCTTTATAGCTGAATTAAACTTGTTACGTAATCAATGAACTGTACACAGTTATGGAAGCGGAACCTCAGCTGAATAATGGCGCTATTGTCTTTTGAAGAGCTGCTTTAGAGCACAATTGAATTCCGCTTGCATCATTATTTTCCTGTCTATCACTGTAAAGCTGCCTTGAAACAATCTGTACTGTATAAAGCGCTATATAAATAAAGGTGACTTGGCTCAAGTGATCATACGCTGCTTTGCAGTGCGCCTATTATCTTACAAACTCTAGTCTATCATTCTTCGCAGGGAAAGATAAACCAAAAGTACTCACCTGGCAGCATGAAGTCAGGCACCATCTGCTGCTTAAAGTCAAAACTCAAATAAGTCTGGTTTTAATCCAACCACGCACATTTGTCAGTCACGGACGCTGGACGCCTGACAGCGCCTCACCTCCGAAGCCATATACAAAGTGATTTCAGATGCCGGACGACCAGCACAGCGAGGCTCGTTGGTCTAGGGGTATGATTCTCGCTTCGGGTGCGAGAGGTCCCGGGTTCAAATCCCGGACGAGCCCTCCCTTCTAGGGACCACTTTTGAAGGGCCCGACATCTGTTCAGATTGAGGTCTGATGCAGGACGATGCCAGAAGACCAGAAAGTCATGGCTCGTTGGTCTAGGGGTATGATTCTCTCTTCGGGTGCGAGAGGTCCTGTGTTCAAATCCCGGACGAGCCCAGACTTTGTGTGCCTTTTTTGGAAGGTCCGTTCTTTGGGTTGACTGCCATCCACCAAGCTTAGAAGGCGCTTTACCGTCTCCAGCAGTGACCCTTTACTTAATCCGTTTCACAGGATTTAATGCCAGGTCGACAGTCAGGAGGCTAGGCCGGTTCGCGCAGTTGGTTAGAGCGTTAGACTGAAGATCTAAAGAACCTGGTTCAATCCGGGTTTCGTCATGCAGGGCCTGCGAGAAGAGATCCTGTCTGGTTCCATGGTGTAATGGTTAGCACTCTGGACTCTGAATCCAGCGATCTGAGTTCAAATCTCAGTGGGACCTTTATTCCTGAATCTGCTCGAAACAGCATGAATGGAAAGACCTGACAACTGTTGAGACCATTACATATAGCTTTTATTCCCTCCGTTTCTGCCACCTGATGGTGTTCCTTGCCACCGTCGCCTTTGGCTTGCTTAATGGGGACACTTAATATTCAAGAGTAGTATTGATTTAACTGCACTTCACACTATTGGATGAAAAGTAGCGTCAACTGAATTGAGCTGGACGATAACACTGCTGTTTTTTGCAGAGCTTCTTTATAGCTGAATTGAACTTGTTACGTAATCAATGAACTGTACACAGTTATGAAACGGAACCTCAGCTGAATAATGACGCTATTGTCTTTTGAAGAGCTGCTTTACAGCACAATTGAATTCCGCTTGCATCATTATTTTCCTGTCTATCACTGTAAAGCTGCCTTGAAACAATCTGTACTGTATAAAGCGCTATATAAATAAAGGTGACTTGGCTCAAGTGATCATACGCTGCTTTGCAGTGCGCCTATTATCTTACAAACTCTAGTCTATCATTCTTCGCAGGGAAAGATAAACCAAAAGTACTCACCTGGCGCAGCATGAAGTCAGGCACCATCTGCTGCTTAAAGTCAAAAACTCAAATAAGTCTGGTTTTAATCCAACCACGCACATTTGTCAGTCACGGACGCTGGACGCCTGACAGCGCCTCACCTCCGAAGCCATATACAAAGTGATTTCAGATGCCGGACGACCAGCACAGCGAGGCTCGTTGGTCTAGGGGTATGATTCTCGCTTGGTGTGAGAGGTCGGGTTCAAATCCCGGACGAGCCCTTTCTTCTAGGGACCACTTTTGAAGGTCCCGACATCTGTTCAGATTGAGGTCTGATGCAGGACGATACCAGGAGACCAAAAAGTCGTGGCTCGTTGGTCTAGGGGTGTGATTCTCTCTTCGGGTGCGAGAGGTCCTGGGTTCAAATCCCGGATGAGCCAAAACTTTGTGTGCCTTTTATGGAAGGTCCGTTCTTTGGGTTGACTGCCATCCACCAAGCTTAGAAGGCGCTTTACCGTCTCCAGCAGTGACCCTTTACTTAATCCGTTTCACAGGATTTAATGCCAGGTCGACAGTCAGGAGGCTAGGCCGGTTCGCGCAGTTGGTTAGAGCGTTAGACTGAAGATCTAAAGAACCCTGGTTCAATCCCGGGTTTAAATCATGCAGGGCCTGCAAGAAGAGATCCTGTCTGGTTCCATGGTGTAATGGTTAGCACTCTGGACTCTGAATCCAGCGATTGGAGTTCAAATCTCGGTGGACCTTTATTCCTGAATCTGCTCGAAACAGCATGAATGGAAAGACTTGACAACTGTTGAGACCATTACATATAGGTTTTATTCCCTCCGTTTCTGCCACCTGATGGTGTTTCTTGCCACCGTCGCCTTTGGCTTGCTTAATGGGGACACTTAATATTCAAGAGTAGTATTGATTTAACTGCACTTCACACTATTGGATGAAAAGTAAACGTCAACTGAATTGAGCTGGGCGATAACACTGCTGTTTTTGCAGAGCTTCTTTATAGCTGAATTAAACATTCGTAATCAATGAACTGTACACAGTTATGGAATGGAACCTCAGCTGAATAATGACGCTATTGTCTTTTGAAGAGCTGCTTTAGAGCACAATTGAATTCCTTGCATCATTATTTTCCTGTCTATCACTGTAAAGCTGCCTTGAAACAATCTGTACTGTATAAAGCGCTATATAAATAAAGGTGACTTGGCTCAAGTGATCATACGCTGCTTTGCAGTGCGCCCTATTATCTTACAAACTCTAGTCTATCATTCTTCGCAGGGGAAAGATAAACCAAAAGTACTCACCTGGCGCAGCATGAAGTCAGGCACCATCTGCTGCTTAAAGTCAAAAACTCAAATAAGTCTGGTTTTAATCCAACCACGCACATTTGTCAGTCACGGACGCTGGACGCCTGACAGCGCCTCACCTCGAAGCCATATACAAAGTGATTTCAGATGCCGGACGACCAGCACAGCGAGGCTCGTTGGTCTAGGGTATGATTCTCGCCGGTGCGAGAGGTCCCGGGTTCAAATCCCGGACGAGCCCTCCCTTCTAGGGACCACTTTTGAAGGGCCCGACATCTGTTCAGATTGAGGTCTGATGCAGGGCGATGCCAGAAGACCAGAAAGTCATGGCTCGTTGGTCTAGGGTATGATTCTCTCTTGGTCCGAGAGGTCCTGTGTTCAAATCCCGGACGAGCCCAGACTTTGTGTGCCTTTTTGGAAGGTCCGTTCTTTGGTTGACTGCCATCCACCAAGCTTAGAAGGCGCTTTACCGTCTCCAGCAGTGACCCTTTACTTAATCCGTTTCACAGGATTTAATGTCAGGTCGACAGTCAGGAGGCTAGGCGGTTCGCGCAGTTGGTTAGAGCGTTAGACTGAAGATCTAAAGAACCCTGGTTCAATCCCGGGTTTCGTCATGCAGGGCCTGCGAGAAGAGATCCTGTCTGGTTCCATGGTGTAATGGTTAGCACTCTGGACTCTGAATCCAGCGATCTGAGTTCAAATCTCAGTGGGACCTTTATTCCTGAATCTGCTCGAAACAGCATGAATGGAAAGACTTGACAACTGTTGAGACCATTACATATAGGTTTTATTCCCTCCGTTTCTGCCACCTGATGGTGTTCCTTGCCACCGTCGCCTTTGGCTTGCTTAATGGGGACACTTAATATTCAAGAGTAGTATTGATTTAACTGCACTTCACACTATTGGATGAAAAGTAGCGTCAACTGAATTGAGCTGGGCGATAACACTGCTGTTTTTGCAGAGCTTCTTTATTGCTGAATTAAACTTGTTACGTAATCAATGAACTGTACACAGTTATGGAACGGAACCTCAGCTGAATAATGACGCTATTGTCTTTTGAAGAGCTGCTTTAGAGCACAATTGAATTCCGCTTGCATCATTATTTTCCTGTCTATCACTGTAAAGCTGCCTTGAAACAATCTGTACTGTATAAAGCGCTATATAAATAAAGGTGACTTGGCTCAAGTGATCATACGCTGCTTTGCAGTGCGCCTATTATCTTACAAACTCTAGTCTATCATTCTTCGCAGGGAAAGATAAACCAAAAGTACTCACCTGGCAGCATGAAGTCAGGCACCATCTGCTGCTTAAAGTCAAAAACTCAAATAAGTCTGGTTTTAATCCAACCACGCACATTTGTCAGTCACGGACTGGGCGCCTGACAGCGCCTCACCTCCGAAGCCATATACAAAGTGATTTCAGATGCCGGACGACCAGCACAGCGAGGCTCGTTGGTCTAGGGGTATGATTCTCGCGGGTGCGAGAGGTCCCGGGTTCAAATCCCGGACGAGCCCTCCCTTCTAGGGACCACTTTTGAAGGGCCCGACATCTGTTCAGATTGAGGTCTGATGCAGGACGATGCCAGAAGACCAGAAAGTCATGGCTCGTTGGTCTAGGGGTATGATTCTCTCTTCGGGTGCGAGAGGTCCTGTGTTCAAATCCCGGACGAGCCCAGACTTTGTGTGCCTTTTTTGGAAGGTCCGTTCTTTGGGTTGACTGCCATCCACCAAGCTTAGAAGGCGCTTTACCGTCTCCAGCAGTGACCCTTTACTTAATCCGTTTCACAGGATTTAATGCCAGGTCGACAGTCAGGAGGCTAGGCGGTTCGCGCCAGTTGGTTAGAGCGTTAGACTGAAGATCTAAAGAACCCTGGTTCAATCCCGGGTTTCGTCATGCAGGGCCTGCGAGAAGAGATCCTGTCTGGTTCCATGGTGTAATGGTTAGCACTCTGGACTCTGAATCCAGCGATCTGAGTTCAAATCTCAGTGGGACCTTTATTCCTGAATCTGCTCGAAACAGCATGAATGGAAAGACCTGACAACTGTTGAGACCATTACATATAGGTTTTATTCCCTCCGTTTCTGCCACCTGATGGTGTTCCTTGCCACCGTCGCCTTTGGCTTGCTTAATGGGGACACTTAATATTCAAGAGTAGTATTGATTTAACTGCACTTCACACTATTGGATGAAAAGTAAACGTCAACTGAATTGAGCTATGATTCTCTCTTCGGGTGCCAGAGGTCCTGGGTTCAAATCCCGGAAGAGCCCAGACTTTGTGTGCCTTTTATGGAAGGTCCGTTCTTTGGGTTGACTGCCATCCACCAAGCTTAGAAGGCGCTTTACCGTCTCCAGCAGTGATCCTTTACTTAATCCGTTTCACAGGATTTAATGCCAGGTCGACATTCAGGAGGCTAGGCCGGTTCGCGCAGTTGGTTAGAGCGTTAGACTGAAAAACTAAAGGTCCCTGGTTCAATCCCGGGTTTCGTCATGCAGGGCCTGCGAGAAGAGATCCTGTCTGGTTCCATGGTGTAATGGTTAGCACTCTGGACTCTGAATCCAGCGATCCGAGTTCAAATCTCGGTGGGACCTTTATTCCTGAATCTGCTCGAAACAGCATGAATGGAAAGACTTGACAACTGTTGAGACCATTACATATAGGTTTTATTCCCTCCGTTTCTGCCACCTGATGGTGTTCCTTGCCACCGTCGCCTTTGGCTTGCTAATGGGGACACTTAATATTCAAGAGTAGTATTGATTTAACTGCACTTCACACTATTGGATGAAAAGTAAACGTCAACTGAATTGAGCTGGACGATAACACTGCTGTTTTTTGCAGAGCTTCTTTATAGCTGAATTAAACTTGTTACGTAATCAATGAACTTTACACAGTTATGAAACGGAACCTCAGCTGAATAATGACGCTATTGTCTTTTGAAGAGCTGCTTTACAGCACAATTGAATTCCGCTTTTATCATTATTTTCCTGTCTATCACTGTAAAGCTGCCTTGAAACAATCTGTACTGTATAAAGTGCTATATTAATAAAGGTGACTTGGCTCAAGTGATCATACGCTGCTTTGCAGTGCGCCCTATTATCTTACAAACTCTAGTCTATCATTCTTCGCAGGGGAAAGATAAACCATAAAGTACTCACCTGGCCGCAGCATGAAGTCAGGCACCATCTGCTGCTTAAAGTCAACAACTCAAATAAGTCTGGTTTTAATCCAACCACGCACATTTGTCAGTCACGCCTGACAGCGCCTCACCTCCGAAGGCATATACAAAGTGATTTCAGATGCCGGACGACCAGCACAGCGAGGCTCGTTGGTCTAGGGGTATGATTCTCGCTTCGGGTGCGAGAGGTCCCGGGTTCAAATCCCGGACGAGCCCTTTCTTCTAGGTACCACTTTTGAAGGTCCCGACATCTGTTCAGATTGAGGTCTGATGCAGGACGATGCCAGGAGACCAAAAAGTCATGGCTCGTTGGTCTAGGGGTATGATTCTCTCTTCGGGTGCGAGAGGTCCTGGGTTCAAATCCCGGCTGAGCCTAGACTTTGTGTGCCTTTTATGGAAGGTCCGTTCTTTGGGTTGACTGCCATCCACCAAGCTTAGAAGGCGCTTTACCGTCTCCAGCAGTGATCCTTTACTTAATCCGTTTCACAGGATTTAATGCCAGGTCGACAGTCAGGAGGCTAGGCCGGTTCGCGCAGTTGGTTAGAGCGTTAGACTGAAGATCTAAAGAACCCTGGTTCAATCCCGGGTTTCGTCATGCAGGGCCTGCGAGAAGAGATCCTGTCTGGTTCCATGGTGTAATGGTTAGCACTCTGGACTCTGAATCCTGCGATCCGAGTTCAAATCTCGGTGGGACCTTTATTCCAGAATCTGCTCGAAACAGCATGAATGGAAAGACTTGACAACTGTTGAGACCATTACATATAGGTTTTATTCCCTCCGTTTCTGCCACCTGATGGTGTTCCTTGCCACCGTCGCCTTTGGCTTGCTTAATGGGGACACTTAATATACAAGAGTAGTATTGATTTAACTGCACTTCACACTATTGGATGAAAAGTAAACGTCAACTGAATTGAGCTGGACGATAACACTGCTGTTTTTTGCAGAGCTTCTTTATAGCTGAATTAAACTTGTTACGTAATCATTGAACTTTACACAGTTATGAAACGGAACCTCAGCTGAATAATGACGCTATTGTCTTTTGAAGAGGGCTTTACAGCACAATTGAATTCCACTTGCATCATTATTTCCCTGTCTATAACTGTAAAGCTGCCTTGAAACAATCTGTACTGTATAAAGCGCTATGTAAATAAAGGTGACTTGGCTCAAGTGATCATACGCTGCTTTGCGGTGCGCCCTATTTTTTTACAAACTCCAGTTAATCATTCTTCGCAGGGGAAAGATAAACCATAAAGTACTCACCTGGCCGCAGCATAAATTCAGGCACCATCTGCTGCTTAAAGTCAACAACTCAAATAAGTCTGGTTTTAATCCAACCACGCACATTTGTCAGTCACGGACGCTGGACGCCTGACAGCGCCTCACCTCCGAAGCCATATACAAAGTGATTTCAGATGCCGGACGACCAGCACAGAGAGGCTCGTTGGTCTAGGGGTATGATTCTCGCTTCGGGTGCGAGAGGTCCCGGGTTCAAATCCCGGACGAGCCCTTCCTTCTAGGGACCACTTTTGAAGGTCCCGACATCTGTTCAGATTGAGGTCTGATGCAGGACGATGCCCGGAGACCAGAAAGTTGTGGCTCGTTGGTCTAGGGGTATGATTCTCTCTTTGGGTGCGAGAGGTCCTGGGTTCAAATCCCGGAAGAGCCCAGACTTTGTGTGCCTTTTATGGAAGGTCCGTTCTTTGGGTTGACTGCCATCCACCAAGCTTAGAAGGCGCTTTACCGTCTCCAGCAGTGATCCTTTACTTAATCCGTTTCACAGGATTTAATGCCAGGTCGACATTCAGGAGGCTAGGCGGTTCAGCGCAGTTGGTTAGGCGTTAGACTGAAAGATCTAAAGAACCCTGGTTCAATCCGGGTTTCGTCATGCAGGGCCTGCGAGAAGAGATCCTGTCTGGTTCCATGGTGTAATGGTTAGCACTCTGGACTCTGAATCCAGCGATCCAAGTTCAAATCTCGGTGGGACCTTTATTCCTGAATCTGCTCGAAACAGCATGAATGGAAAGACTTGACAACTGTTGAGACCATTACATATAGGTTTTATTCCCTCCGTTTCTGCCACCTGATGGTGTTCCTTGCCACCGTCGCCTTTGGCTTGCTTAATGGGGACACTTAATATTCAAGAGTAGTATTGATTTAACTGCACTTCACACTATTGGATGAAAAGTAAACGTCAACTGAATTGAGCTGGACGATAACACTGCTGTTTTTTGCAGAGCTTCTTTATAGCTGAATTAAACTTGTTACGTAATCAATGAACTGTACACAGTTATGAAACGGAACCTCAGCTGAATAATGACGCTATTGTCTTTTGAAGAGCTGCTTTACAGCACAATTGAATTCCGCTTTCATCATTATTTTCCTGTCTATCACTGTAAAGCTGCCTTGAAACAATCTGTACTGTATAAAGCGCTATATAAATAAAGGTGACTTGGCTCAAGTGATCATACGCTGCTTTGCAGTGCGCCTATTATCTTACAAACTCTAGTCTATCATTCTTCGCAGGGAAAGATAAACCAAAAGTACTCACCTGGCAGCATGAAGTCAGGCACCATCTGCTGCTTAAAGTCAAAACTCAAATAAGTCTGGTTTTAATCCAACCACGCACATTTGTCAGTCACGGACGCTGGACGCCTGACAGCGCCTCACCTCGAAGCCATATACAAAGTGATTTCAGATGCGGACGACCAGCACAGCGAGGCTCGTTGGTCTAGGGGTATGATTCTCGCTTGGTGCGAGAGGTCGGGTTCAAATCCCGGACGAGCCCTCCCTTCTAGGGACCACTTTTGAAGGCCCGACATCTGTTCAGATTGAGGTCTGATGCAGGGCGATGCCAGAAGACCAGAAAGTCATGGCTCGTTGGTCTAGGGGTATGATTCTCTCTTGGGTGCGAGAGGTCCTGTGTTCAAATCCCGGACGAGCCCAGACTTTGTGTGCCTTTTTTGGAAGGTCCGTTCTTTGGGTTGACTGCCATCCACCAAGCTTAGAAGGCGCTTTACCGTCTCCAGCAGTGACCCTTTACTTAATCCGTTTCACAGGATTTAATGCCAGGTCGACAGTCAGGAGGCTAGGCGGTTCGCGCAGTTGGTTAGGCGTTAGACTGAAGATCTAAAGAACCCTGGTTCAATCCGGGTTTCGTCATGCAGGGCCTGCGAGAAGAGATCCTGTCTGGTTCCATGGTGTAATGGTTAGCACTCTGGACTCTGAATCCAGCGATCTGAGTTCAAATCTCAGTGGGACCTTTATTCCTGAATCTGCTCG